>JAQFYB010002439.1:0-24553 GCA_034694085.1 Pogonognathellus longicornis
GATACAAATGTATCTAAGATACAAATGTATCTAAGATACAAATGTATCTAAGATACAAATGTATCTAAGATACAAATCTAAGATAGAATTGTATCTAAAATAAGTATCTAAGATAGATTTTGTATCTCTTATCTTCCGAAATCAAGATTTTTGAAAAGTATCTTGTATCTTGATTCAAGATTCAAGATAAACTATCTTGTATCTTGACACTACTACAGCAAACCTGGTAGGACGAGGCTTTTTATATCCATTTTGTAATAGTTTATTTAATAGTAATATAATTCGAATTATAGCATGAAGTTAATTTGAAAAAGATAGAAGAAATTCGAAATGAAATTGTACGCACAATTTCATTGCACACGCAAGACATTGCAAACAGAGATTGCTAGATCTCAACAAATATCAAATAAAGAGATATTATTATGGGTGGAAAGTTTTTCGGTTTTATACATCTGAAGATATCTGTGAGCATACGATTTGAGTAGGCCCTATACTGGTACAAGTCCTAGTTGTAGTACAACGAAGAATGTACTATATTATATACATTGAGTCAGTAGGTTGTGCATTATACTGACTAGATTGTAGTGTAAGTCTAGTAAATTGTTTTTTATGGTTTGTAATTAGTAAGCAAACTACGTACAAGAACGTTCACGTGCATGATTTACTCATCATCATTGAGTGCTGCAGCAAAACTCTACACTCATTGAACGTGTGGGTCATTATTAGATTTTGCTGTTCTCGAACTACAGCACGCGGCACATAATTTCATATCATGGTTGTGGCCCTGGCTATATTTATTGTCATTTATTAGTGTACTTAAATATAAGAGTGAGTTTCTAAACTATTTCTTATTGTTTACGTTTTGTTGTGTGTTCTATATTTATTTTTATAGACAGACAAGGCATAGGTTTGAAAATAGCTGGTTGTGGAAGTATGGGTTTGTGAGTTAAAAGGTAAGCAGGGAATCAATCAAAATTACATTAGCCTACATGATTGCACATCCTGATATGGATCTGTTGGATCGTGTACTGTGTACCTGATGCTGTGATCAAAGAGAGAATATAAATTGCTGCAACTAGTTTCCCCGAACATTTATCCTGATCAGTATTCCTCTGGAGTGCTCTCCGAAATAAGTAAAAGTGAGTGTGGGTGTAGTCCACATCCACAATGTTCATTCCTTATATCCATACATCATACAATAAGCTCATTCAGTTCAACTCTCCTCGTTTCCGAACGGCCCTCGTCTCCAACTTCACTTTGGCATGGCTTTATTATCCAAAATGTACCAACATACATTTTTCTTAAACCAACAATGACTTGTATTGCATGCCAACCCTTCTCTCCAAAATTGACTTCGCAGTGGTTTTCTACACTCTTTTTGTATTCCTTTGATTTTTTGTTGTCGTTTTTCAACACAAATATAGAAGAACTACAAAGATACTCCTGTCATCAATTCCGGTAAGGACTAGCAAGATGCAACCTACTTTTTATGAATAAATGCTTAGGTACCCCCAAAAACTACCAAGAACAACTTTTATCTGACACAAACAACTTTAAACTTTGCTTGCCATATTATTCCATATATTATATACATACTAAAAGGCATTTCTTACAATAAGTAATTATCCTAAGTAAAAAACTATTTTTTTCAAAATTTTAAATGTTCTACAAAAAATGTTATTAGATTATTGAAAATATATTAAATTTGTTATTTAAACATTTATTAATTGTTTTAAGTATTATTTAAATAAATTGATTTGTCTAAATATTACGTAGTTTGATTCGAACCAAAAAAGTGTCATAAAAGAACTAACTAGTTAAAACGATGGCGCTATACTACTGTAAATCTGACTCTCTTATGCGATTACTTATTTTTAACTGGTGGTATAAGCGATCAAAAAGTAAATCTGATTTATTGCAGTACATATTTCAGAGGAAATGGGCATTAGTGATTTGTAAACACTATTAAAATGGATTCCATAAGGCTGTTATTCTTTCTCGAATGTATTTTTGGCCCACATTAATAGTTGTGTTAATATCTGTAGATTGTTAATGGATTTGATTAATAACCCGAGGACATCAATTAAATAATCCAATTATTCGTACATTAGAACAATTGTTATTTCTGCTTGTAAACTTGTAGTTTACAGATCAGTATGGTCAATTTAGTGGCGGATACAAGACTCAGGCTTCTAGAAGAGAGAAATATGGGGAAGTAGGTACTTAACGTAGTAGCAGTGCTAACAAAATATTATAGGATTTGATTGAGTGTGTAACTATGGATCTCACTTATTTCTTGTCGTGCTTTGCATTACATTGTTTCATATAAAGCTGATAGCATTTTTTGTTAACGTGGTGCCTTTTCTGCTCCGTTCTCTTATTTGACTACGTATGCTACCATTACTTTTGTATGGCCATACGTGCATGAAGTCATGTCCGTGCCTTAATCCAACTTTCAATGTATGTAGACTAGACTGCAGTCTTTTATTCCATCTCTGAGTACACATAATATTTATGGCAATACTAGAATCGATATAAAAGTGCAGGCTTCTAAGCCTTTATGTTCAGCATCCAGTTTCGAATTTAGCAAAATGTAGTTTAGTTTGCTTTTTCCTCTTTTCTCAATGGCATTTCTGCCATGGCGCATCGTAACCATTACGTTACAACACAATTTTCCCCTTTGCATTTCACTGTGAGTGAACATAGTATTTTTCAGAACACAAATTTGTTTTTACAACTCACAGGCTTGTAATTACTTTGACATAATGTAAAGTCAACACCCTATGAGCATGTTGAAACGCAATTTACACCAATTACACTAAATATTAAAATAGCCCAAGTAGAAGGAAGTGGTCATAACTAAAGCTTTAGCGTGCAGCTTACAATCTTATATTAAACTACGTCATCATGGCCAATGTGAAGTACTGCAGAAATAATAGTATGTATAAATTTTAATAGTAATACTATAATAGTTGTTAGGTACTTAGTAAAATTCAATGCTGCATGCAAAGTAAGTACACCTCTTTGAATGCTACAAAAATCATATGGGGTTTAAATTTTAAAATAGAATCAAGGAAGTAAAGTAAATTAAACGCGAATTTATATTTAGTCTCTTTTGCCCCTAAAAGGCCAATGCATTATTCAAAAATATGTAAATAGGTCACCAAATAATCCCTCTTCGCAATGTATTCCAATTTTTTATAATATGATATTTTGGTACATTCGCAATAAATACACAGTAGAATTATGAGTGCGAGTGACTATGGGCTACACTTACACTACATTAATTTGATACAAAGGAGGATTTGTTATTAGTTGTCTTGAAGGACGAACCAAGAAAACAAGAAAGTTTATACAGATATACATAATGAGACACAAAGCTGTTCAATCACATTTGTGTTTAATGTAATTTTGAAAATGCAATAAGCACAGAATTTAGTGAAAATTCGTTAGAATCTGTGTTTGTCTAATATAGGTATTATTACAAATAGAATGAAAGCAATGTATAGTTTTAGTTGAGTTTGGTTACACATAGGAATTGAATTACTGTGTGTATAGTAGCATTTATAGCAAAAGTAACATTTCATATATGCAATCACTGGTTTTAATTACATTAGATTATATCCAGTGTGAAATGTTGGTATAGCTATTTGGTAGGAGAGGGATGCACATGGCTACATGGAAATAAATCAATGCAGATTTGATAAATGAAGATTAATTAATTTCATTAGAGTCAACTAAGAAATGAATCAACTTCGCATGGAACTGCATTGTCACAAGTTATTCCTTGAAATTCTTCGCTAAACGCTGAGAATGGCTATGTGTCGCACTCGCATCCCCGTTAACATTATGTAGAAGGAAACAGTGGCGTCTCGATCTTCTCAGCAGTTATTCTCTTGTTCTCCCAACTTTTCTGATACATTTCTCTCCTTGTCTTTCTCATCTTTCCTCTCAGAACGAATTTGATTTTGTTAGCCTTGGAGAAAAACATTGGGAGACAACGTGTGTTGTTGGTGGATGGCGTAAATGCATACTACCTACTGCATACTAAACTACCATAATTCCACAACTGTGTAATAATATCAACTGTTTAATATTGGCAAAACTACTAGCATAGAATGTGTAGACAAGCATTGAAGAGCCTTGAAAACTTTCTGTTTACATCACGATAGTCGTGCTAACTGTTAACAGTGTCTGTGTAGAATAGGTACATTGTAGGTTGGCTTTCTTTAATGTCCCTCTATGTATAGTTAGTATAGGACATTGCTGGAGCACAATATTTATTTCAATAGAAAAAGATGCACATCTAGTAGGAGCTAAGCTAAGTTCCATTTGTAAAGCCGTGAGGCTTCGTTTGCATGCAAATGAGCATTAATAATTGCTTTATAATGTGATCAACAATAGAGTTGGACATTTTTATTAGAAAACATATTTCAGAAGTCTGTTATTTCCATGTCTTGTGTATGTGCTATGCACAGCTAGTCGGAGTGCGTACTGGAGAGATGTCTAAATTAATTATCCAGAGATGCTCGTAGGCAAATCCAATTGTAGGCAATGTATGAAACTGGAAACTGTATGAAATAACAAGTAAGTAGAGCAGAGCAAGGGCAACAACACAAAGCTTAGACAAGCTAAGTCAATGGCAAAGCTCATTTTACTGTTATCAGCAAAGACTGCTATAGTAGCTACATAACTAAATGTTTATACATGTGTATAGCATACAGTATTTAGCTCCATGTACATACTAGTAGACTGGTACAAAAGCACAAGAATCCTGTGCTGTTACCGAAGCAAAGAAAGTGTATGAATTTCATGGGTTGGTCGGCTGACTCTTAGCTTTGTGTCTTTCCCAGTCTGGCTGGAGAAGTACGTAAATAGTCTCTCCACTTGTGCCTCACAAAAGAAAGAAATTCCAATTTAAAATAATATGTGTGCTATTTTGTTGTAGTCCAAGTTCCACACTAGTTTTGTGCGAGTCAAGAGGCTCTTCTTATAGCAAGTTTATCGCCAAGACTACACTGCAAGAGGCACAGTCACCACCAATGAGATGCGGAGACCTATTATTCATTCTTTCTCCATTTATTGTTGTTAGTGAGACACAAGAAAGAGAATCATACGTCTTTTCCCTTTCATACACAGATGCATATAAAAAGAAAAAATGTTTTTGTTTTCTCAAAGACCTTTTTACATACTACTGTTTTATAACAGCCATGTCAATATATTTTATCCCCACTTCAAGTACTCAGCAGCACGTACTGTCTGTATACATACATTAAGGCTATAATTTCATATAGGTAAACAGATGGATGTATTCTAAGGAGATTCTTAACAAATAAATGTAATAGCATGGCTTCATCTATAGAATTCATTGTGTATTTTTCCACTGTGCATACCATACCATTCAAGATTACCTTAGAAATAATACATTTAGCAACATTGTTAGCAACGAAACACAAAGAGCACAAACAAGCGAAAATGTTTCCAAGAAAAGTAAAGGATTTCGTGAAATGTGATGTATAGGCTACAAGTCTCATCTTTGTCACAAAGTTTCCTTCATGTCACACAAGAAATCACATCACCAAACTTAAGAAAGCACCAGCCCATTCTTCAATCACTTTTTATGTGGCTCGCATTTTCTGTCTATGTGAATTTATATAAAGACTTTGTAGATCAACCACTAATGCAAAATAAATAAACCTGATCTTGATTCACAGCATTATATTTGCTTCCCTATACCTTAGCTATACACACCGCTTTTGCGTTGCGATGAACATTAAATTTGTAATAATACTCAAATAATTATTTTTATAAAATATGCGAGTATAGTTGTAAAATATAAAACATGGCTACCTGGTATACCTAACTTGGTTCTATTATTACAAGTTACTTTTAGCATTTAGATAGAATCGGTGTGGAAATGGTTGCACATAAATATATTGAGTAGTAGGACTGTAGTACTAGTTGGTATAAAAGCTGTGTCATAATCACATAATCGTATTTCGTATGAGAATGTGTGTTTTTGTCTCTGCAATGTGAGACTACAATATTAGTTGGAGATAGAAGTGGATGACTCTTGTGTATTATAAATATAAATGCATGGCTAAGCTTGAGTTGAGTTCAGTACGTTGTCTTTTTTGGTTATCTTTTAAAATGGCTTCGGTTTGTCATTCCGCGAGTATTCTTCCGCTCATTCCTTTTCTCTTGTTCATCATGTCTAATTTATTAGAATATGGAAACTCTATAAGTTTTCTCGCGTTCAACTCTCTTTTCTTTGTTGGCTTAACTTGTCCTATTTCTTGAGAAGGAGGGGATAAACGCTGAAAACAGACTATCTACTTACTACTACTACTACAGTCAGTGTCTCTCTATATATAATATATCAACCAGCTAGCCAGCACAAGACGTACACATACACACACATGCATAAATACAAAGAAAGAGTATGTAAGAGAAAAAACCGTTAAAAAACTTTCAACTCATAGTAGTGTTCAGTTGGAGTTGGATCAAAATCTATGGCAGTGCTGTAGTGCCGGCAGAATACTAACCTATACACGAGGAAAAGGAAACCAAGCATGCAACCAGACCATTTCTCTTATTTACGTATGTTTGCCTGCATGGATGTTATGTAACTGATAACTAGTGTTGTGCATATGTATTTCTCTGTGTGTATGTTTCTCTCCAATGCTTTTATCCTCATACGTTTATCATATCTGTATACATACTTTATATCTACACATCTATACCAGCCTTCATCCTTGCAAACCACAGTGCATCCTAAAAGTACAAATATGTTTTACAAACACGACAAAGTATTTACGCTCATAGTTAGAAAACATATCTAGACATAGCAATACACACACAAAAACATTCCTTCAAATTCAAATGCACGACAAATTTCCAATATTATAGAACGAGTCTTTCCAAGTTTCCATCTATTACGGCAACTTCTATGCACATAAGTAGTCACCTACACACATAGAGATGTTCAAAGTTTATTTGTAGTACCTAGTAACAGGCACATTACTATAGGGACATGTGTAGCGTGAGAGTAGAGCTACACAAAATGGCTCTTCTCTTAAAGCCCTATCCCTGCTCCACGTCAAACACCAAAAGACCATTTACTTTCCCTCTGACTCTGTTTCCTGGATCGAGAAAGTTTTGGGTTTTGAGAGAGACTGGTGTGCTATGGGCGTCGTTCTTTGTGCTTTGACAGCAGAAATGAATTTAACTAGTAAAAACATACGTATTCTTAGTCAGGAGTTGTTAGTTTTAAATAAAACTGCCGGTTGTTATGTCATCCTAATTACTAGCATAATCGGATAGGTTTTCTTTATAGGAAGGAAGAGAGATATAGGTGAAATCAAATGATCGGAGCTTTATACGTATACAACATGTATTAATGCCAGTATTGTAAATTTAAATTGCTTAATATAATGTTAGGGGCGCTCGTGTAGGTTTACTACAGTATGTAGTGGGAATCATTGGTGTGGTGGTTAAGGTTGGACTAGAGGAGAGTAGGAAGATAATATAGAGGAGGATTGAGTTGGGGCAGAGAGATACACAGAGTGTGTGTTTGTATGTAATAAGTGCTCTCGAATTTAATTAGTTCCTCGGGATTTTCGTTGCGTTATGTTGTGTTGGTCGGACATGAACGTGGACAGCAAAGGATTTAATTTGTTTTTTCTTCTGACTGACAATAAACGCTACATCATTCTACTGGGGCCAAAAACACTGTCTTGACTTTTGTTCTTACGCTGTGTATACGGGAGTGGGATTGGTTGTGTGTGGTGTTGTTGTATGTATGTAGTAGTGAATGTACGCATGGAGTCGGTTGTTTGGAGAACTGACCTGAGCTGAACTCACTTGGTGGGTTTTATTTGGTGACGCTAAAGAAATCTTGTTGTTTGTATTACGAGAAGCTGTGGTCCTATGGGATGAAGTTTTTTTCGCAAAACTTCTGCGTTGTGTCCTTCCGCAGCCTTTTGGGCTACGCGGCTACGACCACGGCTAGGAATACAGATGTCTCTTTTTGTAGGTAGTTCGTTCTTGCTCGACATACAACCAAACAACTTAAACACAATACACTCGAGTCAACCAACAGAACGTAAAATTCGTAGTAATACTCCCGTACACCGTCCACATGGAAATTGGCTTAAGATTCTTAGGCAAGAAGAACTGTGCTATTATTCTGCGTAGGTACTTGGCTCTTTGTATTTCCATGGCTTAGTCAAGAATGCATGGATGCATGCTGCATGCATGCTTGCACACAAGAATGATGTATTACTATTAGGAGAGATCCAGATCTCCCGTCTTCCTCCAACCAGGATATAATTTTTTTATTCTTCCTCTCGTCCCAGTTATTCCTCCGCATAATTCTCAAACATTTCTCCCTACACTCTATACACTGTGAAACACCAAGGTGCCAGTTAACGAAGCTTGCAACCGATAGTAATATTAACGAGTTATACTCTTTCTCTCCATTTCTCCTACGTTACTCTTTACTCTGTGTAAACACACTGTCGACCGTAAAAATTTACATTACGTAATAACAATAATAATCAATACGTATGCGTGTGTGAACACGCGTGCATACCAATCCCAACCACTTTCTCATTTTCCTAGTTGCCATTGTATTGTTCTCTGTTTCTCTGTTACTACTCCAGGGTCGAAATAATTTAATGCATATTATTATTATAAGGTCCCCCGTTTCCCATTAAAGACACCGTCACAACACAAGTAATATATGACAACATTTTACTCGGTAGGGTATCGTAGAAACAGTCAGGGCTGAATGTCGAAATTAAAGTAAATTATAGGTTTTGTTCATGGTCGTATAATACTATAACAATTAACTCGGTTTGAGAAATCTTCATTTCTCCACAAAATAATATTATTGTATAAATAATTTAAAGTGCAATTCATAGTAGGGCAATGGAAAGTGTTTTCTTCTTCTTTGCATAATGTTATGAAATAGTGTATGAACGTGTGTTGTATTTTCCTGTATAATGCGTTTAGATGATTAATTTCGATGTATGTATGAGCAAGTATTCATGTTATGAATGTATGAATAAAGGACACAGTTATATACTAATACATTCACATACAAACACCACCTACGAAAGATTTATAAAATATTTGCCATTGAGAAACAATAGTATTTAAATGGCTGTAGCTTTAATAAATTAGGTTGTCAGGTGGCCAGGCTAGAATTAAGTTTTCGAACGGCATTTACGTTGTCCACAAAAATATTATTTATTTGTATGCGTGATATTTGGTTGTGATACTGACCTGAGTTGGCTGGGATCGGGTTTGTTGTAAAGGAAGCATATTGTTAACTTCTTCGGCAGACTACTACTAGGTGTTTATCTTGTGAAATCTTTTTGTAAGTATTTGGTGCAATGGGGCACAGTGCAGTTTATAATGAAATGATTATAGTAATGACAGCAAATACATCATATTGTAGTTGCAGCCGAGGATCCTATGTATAGAATATTCCGTAGAAAACCAAGCAAAGCAATTGAGTTAAAGAGGTTTATAGAGCGACACGTACAAAAACTACTGCAGTCTTTCTTTCTTCCATTTCGAGGCTATATAATTTCGCATGATGTACTGGCAATGTTGCTAACATAGCTATAAGTGCATTTAGTCAGAGCAGCGTCTCTAAGACACTCTTCCTCCGTATGTACACTGTATAATGTACACATAGCATAGTGTGCTGGGCTACAGTGGAGCAATAGTTTTACTTATATCTGTACGGACATGTGTATTATGTATGTCTTATTCTACGTGTCATGTGTACTTATCATATATGATGTGATATATGTAATATATTTCATTTGGGATTATTTATGAGTAGAGGACATGTTCGTAACTCGTACTTGCATTGTTCGCCGTACTCTCTGCTCTACACGCTTGCACTTGTACCACCAATTTCCTACCTACCACTCCGAACTCTTTTCTTCCATACAAAACCGTACATATGGGATTTCAAAAACTAGAATAAACTAAATATAAACTTCCAAACTCTAATACACTCAACTATATGTATGTGTGTACACTTGTGTGCAAAACTTTCACCTAATACTTATTGTGTTTTGGCTTACTTAATATAGTAAGTGATAAAATCTTGTATGTCTAGCAGTACATATGGTATGTAGGGAGAAATAACAAGGTACACATATATAAACCAAATTATTGTGTTTATAAAACCTTTCACCACACTCTGATGTTGCTCCAAGCACTTGTCGATGTTTAGTTGAGATAGATATTCTTTCTATTTGTGGTTTTGTGTTGAATTCTACACCCTTCCATTTTCATTCCTTTCAAAATTCAACAGATTTAGTTTTGTAGATACTATGCTGCATATATACTACTTATTTTAAAGATAGGGAGGTGGTCTATACAGAATTATCTGTAGCTTCATATACTGACGGATTAAACTCACCTAGTAAATGACAAACATTTAGTTGAATGCTAAAGGCACTGTATGTGTGTATATATGTATGCGCTATTTTTAGGTAACTTAATTATTTTTTCCAGTCACTAAATATTTGGTTGGAGTATTGACAATTAAGTTGTAAATTTTTGGTTGTATCTGTAGCGTAGGATGGAAAGTATAATTATGTTGCGAGTAAAATGTCAACGGAGAAAGTCTTTTACATAGAATTGTGTAAATGAAAGAGTAAATATAAAGAAATAAAATTACATGTACGTTACATATGTCTCGTGCGTTTATCGTTCGCCATAGCATGTAATTAAAATGCATTTTTTATTTGCAGAGAGAGAGAGAGAGAGACTTGTTGTACGGAGCGAGTAAACAAGCGAGAATTGAAGTGGAAGCCTGAGCAGTTAAAGTAATAAGGTATGTAATGGAGTCTCCAGCTCCCCTTTCAATGTATTGTAATGTATGAATGATAACAAGGAAAGATTAGTTTACTAAATGGAACGTACCTATACAGCACTAGTAGGAGCATATCTGCAGATTAATATTACTAAGTACGTTTCCCATCTGTATAATATTATTTAAGTCACACAATCTAAATTGTGACTTATTGTCGAAGCAAATAATGGGCACAGTGTGCATTAGTACAAGTCCATGAAATTGCCACGAGTAAGACACAATAAAATCATAATAAACTCTGCGTGCTCAAATGCTGCCAAAGTAATCCGTTGCAGTCAAAGTAAATTTAGTAATTCTCCAAGGAAATTATTACGCAGGGAAAGCATGTGGCATGAGAAGAACTGGTTTGATGGAAAGATTTCCATGAATCATAAACTTCACTTGGTCTTTCGAATTCCTCCTCACTCTTTTCTACAACGTGCATTCGTAATTCGTATATTATAAATATATTGTGTTTATGTCCTATAGCCTAATACCACAACATATATTCACAGTGAATACATGTAGGTATAAATATACATGTACCTAACAGGGTTAGTGTTATTGTTACATAGACAATGTAGCTGTACAATATCTCTGCACATATTTATGGGACAGACAAGCCTAATAAAGCACACAGGGAAAAGCGACACTTTGAAAATGTCTGTGTGGCAAAAGGAAACATAATAAAAAGGCATATAATGTTGCTGTTTAAATATCTTTAGTAAAATACATTGAATATTAAGTTAAATGGCACGTTAAAATGTCTCGTGCCTGATTATGAACTAGAAAAGCATGCATTACTTTATTCCTGCCTATTGATATTTACTTTAGGAGCTAAAACACCATTTAACAGCTGCCAACGCGGGCGTTCATGTCAGCATGTGAACAAAGATAATGAACTATTCAAATGAAAGTGTAGCTGCTGTATATGGCGGTGAAGTCATGCACCAAATCCAAACATAATATCGCCAACTACAATATAATAGCACGGTGTTAAACCAAGAAATGAAAAATGTACGTAGGGGTTCAACTTTTAGACGAGAGTTACTCCGGAACAAGAATGAATATCGTAGTTTGGTAGCCAAGTGCTAATGCAATGACGGAAATTCAAATATTCATTCGGGACGCAATCTAATTAGCTAGGTTCCTACGCAACTTGTTACCTTTTCCATTTATATACGCTTACCTGTTATATGCCATTGCAACAGTTATAACTACGAACAAGTTGTAACCAGGAATTTATAATAGCTACGTTATAGCAAAAATATATTTTAGATTCCTCGCTCCTTGTATTTTAATTTATAGCATTCTATGGCATGCTCAATCATAATATTAAGCTTGCAAAAATATCATAGCATGTAATGCATGTAATAAAGGCTATTATTCTATTCACCTTTTATTTTAGATGGAGAGTTTAATATAAAGATAAGTGCACAGTTGAAGAAAAAACAATAAATGAATTTTATAGAGGTAGCTCTATAGTATTTAATATTATTATTATTTTACTTAATATGTGGTAACTATTATATTACTTAAAAGAGATTATGAAGTTCGTTATACAGTTTGTATGTATGTGCATATTATATTATGGCGGTATTATCGTAGTGAAAGCCGATTATATTAGTAGTATACGCACTGCGGTGTGGGTTTGGTCAGTGCGAGTCATCGGAGACAAATGCCTTCTGTAAGTAATCAGCTAGATTTCTGACAAGGGCAACGCTTGCTTTCGTCGTTGAATATGACTGATTATATTTCGAGTTTTGTACAAACCAAATCAGCAAGTCTGATCTAATGCATAAGATTAATCCAAAGTAGAATACGGAAAGTTTCTGTGTAAATCAAAGCGTAGAAAGTATGCGGTTTAAGTTTGCACGAGGATTCTTGTGATTTCGAAGGGTTGACTGACTGAATTCCACCGACATTTATACCGAATGGAAAGTGTACTGTGTAGTATCATGCTAATGCAATTAGCAAATTTAATTTAACTGCATTTGTTTTAATAATCACTGTGTAAGGGTTTTTAGCAATGTTCACTGTGTAAAGGTCTAGCTCATAATATTGCCCTTCTATTAATGCAATAATTTATAATTTTTTACTCATTTGTGTATTGTTTTGGAGTATTTCATGGTAAGCTGCTTATTTCAGCTTTGTGATATGCAGCTTTGTTTCAAAACTGGACACGGGATAGATATTTTAGTATAATTGTAGTCTTAAAAATATGTTTTAGTTCTATATATTTTTTACATAGTTCAGATTGGTTTTGTTTTACTCTTCTTTAATAATACATGCATTTTCACATATTGCATCATAATTTTGTTATAAGTGTATTAAAATAAAATACAAATTTTAATATAATATATGACAAGACTTTGCAAAAACATAAAAAATTAAGATAGCATTACAAAAGTGCCGTTGAAATATTGAGTCACTTATCAACTCAAGATGTATACGCCTGCAAATATGGTTATGCTAATGGCTTCAAATATGACGTTGCTGGCGTTTTTCTGCAATAATATTACCCGCATTATTTTCGTAATTACATGATTATACGTCTTATTCAAAAGAGTACGTGCTAACCGACATCTTCTAGACATGTTCTAAGTGATTATCTTGTAAAGAAAAAAATACTACTGTGAAGTGAAAAAGAAAAGAAATAAAAATTCCTCACACCTTGCAAGTCTATAATTAAAATAATAACAAGTGTCATAACTTTCTTTTTCCCTTTTCACTTTAAGTTTCCTCTAGGGTCTTAAGTGTCTGTAAAAGCGTCTAAATTGCATAGGAAGGTCTATGCCTGGAGCATACACTTATCATTATTATCTGATTGAGAAATATTCGGTGCTTGAGTTTGACGGCTTTTGTTCTTGCACTTCCTCGAAATGGAAGCGAGGATAGGATACTCCCTTGCCAACTAATGTGCTACGTACAACTTATATTTAAAATCATGTGCAATAAACACTCAGTTATTTTTACGAGATATTCTTGAGTGTAGTAGGTGCTGAGTAAATTGTTCTGTAGTACTAGCAAAGGGGCAAATAAACGAGAAACGCTTTTACGAGTAGGTGGCTAACATTTTCTTTTGTGTCAATTCGATTGTAATTGCAGAGGTGAATGAAAGTTCCATATAATCAAAGGGGGAAATGAGAACGTTGCATTTCTCCAATTTGACAGATTGTAGAAACATGTATAATACGAGAGAACTCACTTGGGTAAAAGTGTTACAGCGATTTCTCCATACATATATGTAGAACCCTATGTATGTGTACCTACATAGATGTACCTATACACTTGTCCTTTTTGACTTGACGTAGGTACCTGTAGGAATATCTATATCTCCGTGGCATTAACAGTTCTTACTCTACATGATATAGTGGCACTATTTATAAAATAAATGTACGATTTCCCCAAGTGCAAATAATACAAATAGAAATTATCCGTGCGAGATACTGTTAATTACAGGTTTTGTGTGTATCAGCATATCTGTTAATCTTTGTGTAATCTTAAACGGGACAGCGTTGAATACATTCGTTCACTAGGAATAAACGGGCAGTGACAAACACTTTGATGAATGTACTTATAGTCTCACTATCGCAAACGTGCACACGTAACGACGTAAACGCACAAGACCTACATGTATAGTACAAAGTCGAAATGCAATGCATTCGGGATATTATTTAGCAGTTGCAGTTTAAGCATAAACGCCAAGAGATTTATCGGTGTCTCCACAGGATTGCTTTTCAAGAGTGTGTGTGTGCTACATTATGATAATAATAGTGCAGTCGTCCTGTAACTTAGTGTTATTGCCTATATTATGTTTATATACACTTCTTCTTCCGAGTAGTGTGCATGTGAATTGGTATGTATGTGAGTGTGTTGTATGTCTGTGTGTGTGTTTCAGTCTCCAGGAATAGTTACGACTTTACATGCACTTTTAGTGTTTAGTGAAATACGAGCAGTGTGGAGTTGTATAGTGCCTTCGTAGTGGCTAAGTCAGGAAATCCTTTTTGCATTCAAGAGTGGCAACTTTATAAGGAATTTAGCTGGAAGCTTTTAAGGATGTAAATTAAAGGTTGATTCCATGCCGCTTATACATAATATACTTCTACACACACACATTCGTAATTGTCGTAATGTACAAGTACAGGAAATTTTACAAAACAGTCACTTGGCTCATATGTGAGTTACAGATGAAAACTACTACTTTCTTACGACTAGACTTTACACACGAGGCTATTTTACTATATTATGATTCTTTTACTATAATGAAATCTAAACCACGGCGAAATGCTTCCTCTCGTCTGGCTAACTAGTTTTGTCTAATTGGTATTCTGGAGGCTAGAGTTCCTTTCGTCTGCATCTCATCTCCTAACTCTTACGTGGCTTTACGTTACGTTACGTTATGTGACTTTCAGTTCATCATGACTCGTCTGGAATACAATGCCATTGCTTTTCTGTACGCACTCACACTCGTCTTTTCTTACTCACGTAATTTGTCCGTGGCACACAAATAGCTAAGTAAGCACCACGCTTTGTTTGCTCCTGCCCATAAGTTTCACATGCCTACTACACAGTACACATTAACTAGCCTTTTGTTTTGTGAGAACGTGTGCGTTCTACAATTGCACACTGGCTATAGTATTAGTAACAGTATATTGTAGTATGGTGTAAAATAGTGAAAAAAGTGTTTGGAAATAACAGTGTAGGTAACTGGGTAGATGTAGGAAATAACTAAATCTTTTTTTATTTTCCATCTTGCTTTTATAATCACTCACAATCAACCATAGTCTCTATGAAACACACATGAGATTGTGTTTCTATGTGAATTTATGACCTAAAAGTTTGAGGGGTTCTATCGTGATCGTAAATGCGTCTATGTGTACAATATGTGCATTTGTACACTGCATGTACCTAGATTCGTATTGTTTTGCGAGAGCGATTTAGCTTTTTCAACGAGAGAGGTTAACATCGCCTAATCGTAAACTACAAATTGTTTCACATTACAACACAGCCACAAGGGAAAAAATAACAATCGATGGTAATTACTTACGACTTGAACAAAATAACTCTTCTATGGTAGGTAAGTATATCAGTTTATTTATCTGTATTGTGTATTAGTGACTCCGGGTTTATCTTTACTGTCATGGATTATGCGCCTTCATTTTAAATTGCAATTTGCTGTAATAAGAATTTGCAGATTGTGTGCTTTGCTCAGCCTTGTGCAATTCTACAATCTGATCGTGTACTATGTAGCTATACCTACTTTTTTCTAAACTCGAAACGTTTTTCTGCTAGTCAGAATTGGACTCATTGAGATTTTAAGCGGCAAAAAAGAGAAAAATGTGTGGTTATTAGTTATAGGTAGGGTAGGCATGTACATAATATGATATCAAGACCAAGACTGGTGTATGCCTGCCTTTGGCTGACCAATCTCTACATCAGAGCCGTATATCTGCAGTTTATTTGCAGATTGTCTTATCTATTTTTGATACGTTGGCAAAATATTGCATATTGTTCCGTCTTATCTTGTGTGCAATGTATATAAATTGACTAAAGGTGAGCGTAAACAATCTCGTTCTCTTTAGCGTCACAGCACATTCTTTGCAAAGCAAACAATGAAAATGACACGAGTCTCCTTGACATGTCTCCAGAGTGTTTCACAATGACAAATTTTAAATTAAATTGCGACGTCACACATTCTTTTTGTGGTAGTAAACCCGGGAAATGCATGAAATAATATCATCATTGTATCTTAGAAATCCCGTACTTATTCTTAGGGTAGCCAGCAGAGGTCTAATCAATATCCATCCACCATTTAATTCGAGCTTGTACGATAAATGCAAAAAAAACAAATTATCCGTGAGTACTTTATACAGCTCATAATATACTTTCTTCTGGGACAGACTTTTTTGTTCGTATGAGCCAATAAGCATTGGCTCAAAGTCAAACTAACATTAAAACAAACGTTTCAGTTTCTATTGTAGACAACATTTATGATGGTTCTTATGATTTTAGTTTTGCTTATGTATTATGAAACACTAATTAATTATCAAAATAATAAACCTTTTATGGGCATATATATAGTATTAGTTTATTGCCTTTACTTGAAACACTTGTGAAAATTAATTATGAGCATATTTACTGGTAGCAATAATATTATTGTAATCATTATCTTATTATAATAATATTACTACTCTCTACATGATTTTGTATTACAGTACTTACTACTTTTGTTGATGTAAATTTGTTGTAGTAAATAGCTGCATTAATTATAGTCCCCTTCCGCATCTTAAGTAGTGCAGAAAGGTTAATAAAATATTAATGCCTAATTCATATGCCATAAACGTTGCATTTATGTTTCATAAATGCTACGACTTGTTTGAAGGGCTCATAGCTAATTTCTCAGCTGTAGGCATCTCTTTTGTTGGAATGGGAGAAGGCGTTGATTCTATGTAAAGCAATGTGCTAAATAAATAAATGATCTTTCGACTTTTTACAGTAGCAAGCTACTATGTAGAGCTACGTCTATCCACATTGTTTTGAGATCCCCCACAACTGCTCAGTGTGTACATACAAAATATTTACAATATTGGCAATGTTGGAAGAAAGCTAAAAAAGAGTTCTGAGATTGCCGTATGGAAATGTGTTGTAAGTATGGTGCAAGCTGACTATTATGGTAGGGACATAGACATAATATTATGTACTTATGCATACGCACGATGTGTATGATTGTGTACATTGCGTATCTGAGTGTATAATATAAAGTGAGAGTAGCACAATGTGTGGGAGCATTACACACCAGAATAGCTCCAAACAGCGGTTTTCTCCATCTGCTTGAGTTAGAGCAGCGGCTGCATTGGTCTTTCGACTGTGGTCAATTCGACTTTGGTTTTGGGGTGGTTGTGTTGTGTGTGTTGTTGGAGAAAGAGTTGAGAAGTTTGTATTCTTGGGTTGTAGACTAACTCAATTGTGGTGTGTGGAACGTAACATTAAGTATGTCCTATGTATGTTGTGGTGTATTGGTCTCAAACTTCTACAAACTACTACCAGTATCGACTCCTATTTTTCTTGGCTTCACTTCACTTCATTTGCCTACACCAAACCAGGGAACATCTTTTGCTAGGAAAAACATTTCAAATACTTAAGTAGACTTCTATCGTCTGTTGCATGTACCTTAGAGTCAAACTTAGCAATGTGTGTACATTTACGCAGTCAGGGAGTGTGGTATTATATGTACACTAGTAATACAGGCCCGCTTCGCGGGCCTGTATTAAATGTTAATTTCCGGTCGATGAATTTGTGTAAATGGGATTAAAATCGCATTGTTTAGTCAAAGAAATTGGCAAGTGTCAAGCTGTGTTCTGACCGTGTGTATAAACAAGATTCTAACATTTCGTGATGTAACTCTAATCACCCATTCCCATTGCAACACTTAAGTTTAAGCTCTCACAGTGCTCAATTCAACCCCTTCTCCTTGGAATTGCAATAAAATTTTGTAATAACCAGTTAATATTAAAATTATGTCGAATTTGATATTGAACTTTCTCACTTAACATAAATTGCTGACATTTGATATGTTAAAATTCTATAAAATATGATATTATGATGAAGCATGTGTGTCAAAGGAAAAGGGTTTAATAGTTTATCATTTAGGTAAATATGTAACCTGACAAAATGTGCATCATGCACTTGGCACAAAAGTAAATGGCAATTACAATTTATTAATTGCCATTTTAACTGCCGTAGTTACATATTTTTAAATTTGAATAGCTTATTAGGTCCACATCAATCTTAGTTTAAAATGAATATATTGCAGTGGATGAGATATTAAGGGGTTCGTGAGATATGAACACACGGAGATAATGCTTTTCTAGGCTTTTTATAAGATGTTTTACACATGCTATAGGAATTTTATAATATGAGATAGGTCAATTTCATGGAGATAGGTATTATATTACCTATACATATGTAATGTAGCGATATAAGGTAATTTTAGCAGTTGTTGTATAGCATAAAGCGATAGGTATGTACATAGAATTCAGCTTAGCTACACAGAGAGAGAGACACACACAACTAACTGCATTCCTTTGTGAGTAAAAGAAAGAATACTTGTAGTAGTAGGTTTTGGTAGGATGGTTTCTTTTTGGTATGGTATGGTATGGCATATTAGTGTATACAGAAGTACAGTATAGCTAAGTACTCTTGTGTAGCAAGTAGCAGGGGTAGGTCCTGATGCAATAATATAATGTAATGCAATAGAATTCTAGAATAGAGAGAGCACGCATGCCATAAATGGTTACGTTACGATACGTTATGTAACGTTATTTTATTTTATGGAATGTTATAGGATGTTACTCTTGTGCTCTGCTGTGTTATCCTTGGTTACCTTTGCACTTAGCTAGGAATCGCTACGACTACAGCTACTGTTATGTCAACTAATATATTATGCATGGGAACATGCTCTCATCTCCGTGTGGTTTTGCTCTGCGTCGTAGACATCTTGTGGTTTTCTTTTTTCTTTCGAATATATGTGTGCATCTTCCTCCCTGCCTCTTCTTCTTTTCTCCTCCAACAAAGAACAAGACGCCACAAGAATGTTACACCGATTCTGGACAATCGGTGATTCCGGGGAATCACCGGTGATTTAAACAATATTAAATTTCTCCTCGAGGTGTACCTTACTCACTTTAACTATCTCTCTATTTCTTTATATACTCTCATTCTCCCAATACACCTTTGTGGTAATAGTATGGGTACTTTTACACAGTGTATACTAGTGTATGCATGTATAGACACACACACAGATGAAGGCTATGGTCTTTTTCATGGTTTTGCCTACAATATATATTTGTATTGTATTGTTGACTGTGTGCAGTCTCCAAAGGCACAAAAAGAGGGAGGAATACAAGAAATCCTCTAAAATATGGTATCAGTTTATTTTGCACTGAGAGCTCATGCAAGTAATACATGAGGTTACACTTACTATATCTACGATGTTTAGTACTGCCATATTATTATGATATGCTGCTATGCTGCATCATGTAATATAATAGTATGATGTAGACTGTCGTTGTATTTCTGCTACATAGAGCTACATTCCATAAAGGAGAACTGTAAATAACTTATTGCGCTTAGAGGTGGATGATAAAATATCTCAGTGAAATTTAGTGTTCTTTTAGCGTATAGTGTTGATTTATAGACGGAACATCAACCCCCGTTAGTGTCTTTGATTTGCCATAAAAGGCAATTGAAACGTTTGTTGCTTGTATGAAGCGAATTGGATTGAGCGTGGGCATTTTATATCTGAATTACATTGAGATTTCCTACTCTGTTACCTTCAAAATTGATATATTGTTCTAAATGGAAAACTGATTGATAAAAATTAGGCTATTCTTCAGAAAATCGTTTGTACTTTGCTTTTCAACTTGTTTTGAATCCTGCTGTGTCGCAGTATCCATTTGCAAAGTGGGAGCAGTCGTTTGGTTGGGAAAGTCTAATGTGCGCTTCTTTTGTGACTTGTGTGAGGGATTTTTTGAAGAGAAATGTTTCTGTTCTTATTGTTATCCTGTTTCTTTATCACAATGCATGAGATGTATGTGTGATAATTTGATTTCTCACAAACGCCGCATGCAGTGTTGTGTAAAGCGGGGATGGTAGGAGTGTAGTAGTAGTATTTAAGGTTGTAGTGTAGTGTAGTAGTGTGCTGCAACGGCAATGGCTGTATCGTAGTAGCAGTTGTATTTGTGCAGGAGCTATTAAAGTGCTGCTAGCAGTCCTTCTAACTTTCGCTTTACACTACACGACTACAGGAGTCGTACATATTTCAAACCTTTGAAAAATACACAAGAATATATCTTGTTGTGTCAAAACGACTCATCTATCATCTATGGAAATGCTGAGAAATCACAGCACTGTAAAATCTCTTTGGGAG
Organism: Pogonognathellus longicornis; assembly: GCA_034694085.1. Taxonomy (NCBI): domain Eukaryota; kingdom Metazoa; phylum Arthropoda; class Collembola; order Entomobryomorpha; family Tomoceridae; genus Pogonognathellus; species Pogonognathellus longicornis. Next base: position 20,811 of record JAQFYB010002439.1, read on the forward strand.
AAAGTTGTCTACCCGGTATTGCCTTCGGAGAAAAAACTCTCGCTGTCTTTTTTCGTTTGAATGGAAAAATATTATTTGAATATCGTGGAATGGAAAACAAGGCCATTCAGAAATCACAAGTCGTACGACTTTACAATAGTCATGTAAATATGATGTAGATTTTTCTATCGTGTATTTATTCTGTTAAGCATTCTATAAAGGATTCTATAAAGCTTCTATGGCTTTTGTGTAGGTATGAGGTATACTATAATATAAGTAGCATCTAGCAGTCTATACATAGACAAAGAACCATAGCTATAATACACTTGCTCGCCTTCTTGCTGCAGACTCGTGACAATTTAATGTACTAAGCGGAAAATTTGTATGCTATTTAAATTTATTTCAAAATTACTCAATTTGAATACAAAAATACGTATGCGATTACACACTTTGGCCAGATTTTTGTCTGCAGTAGTGTGAATAGAACATGCTATGGGCTTTAATAGACAATTATATACTACGTAGATATAACACCCATAGCAATTCGTGGAAAATTGTTACTGGGAATGTGCATGTTATTTTCGTAATGAAAATATTCGGATACCCTGTAGCTTGATGGAGTGAGAAAGACTTCGTCTTAAGCCAAGATAACAAAACAGAGCAGTGTGAGCCAACGCTTTCTTTTGCATTATATTATCATCATTATTATTAATGTGAGCGACCCGAGTCAAAATTAGTTATGTCATCCTTAATGAACCTGTTAATTGCACTCGAGCTTATCTGCCGTCTCAAGATATACGCAGATTATATACAAAGAGTTCATTTGGAAGCGTGCTGAGGATATCCTATGTAGTTGTAATGTTTTTCCTTGTCTTGTCTCCTCTAATCTACTATTCAGTCCTCTCTCACAGTCTTCGGCTCTTCTCCAATGCTCTCTTCAAGTTTTTCTCAGGAAACACTTATGACTTCTTTGCATAGCACCACCGTCGTCTCCCGCTCTCTCTCTCTCTCATCTCCAGCTAACTTAATTCTTTCTTTCTCCTATATTAAACGAAGTTGAGTAAAATAGATTAGAAACTCTACTATTACATTATATTTACAACCATCACCCACTACCTACCAACATTACTTCCCGCTCTAGAAAATAAAATGTGAATATTTCTCCATACAAAACCAGCTTCTAATGTAATAACCATGTGAAACAAAAGCTACTATGTCAACAGCAACAACTTCATAGTGCCACTACTACTGCTTTGTCCATACAAACCGAATTTTAATCAGACACATACTATATATATATATATATATACACACAAAAGACACTATCTGTATTATTAAACCAAACAAGCACCAGAATTTTACAGTTTGTTTGTGCTGATGCAGCTATACACTAAGTACTCTTAAGACTGTAATCCGGGTGAACTTTGAATTTCAAAGGTTATTGCTGCTGCCTTCAGAATTCACGGCCATTAAATCTATAGCAGCGTATCTCCGCAATTTCAAAATGGCCAGTCATTTAAGCACTATCTTACGTACCTGAATAATTTAAGTTGTTGCAGTGGTTAATAGATTTGTACTTCTTATGTTTGTGAGTGTCACTGTAACCACAATAGTCTGCAAGCCATTCCAGAGAAATAAATAACATTTATTTAGCAACATACTACATAAAATGTCATAGTGCAAACAAGAAAAAATGCTGCAATACCAAAACACATGTTTTGGAGATATCACTCTCAGTTCTCATGATCATATACGCTGACCTTTTGATATTTGTTAAATTGGCACTTGAAAAAGTAAATCTTTTACTGAATTTTGCTTAGGTTTTCTAGAGCAATCCTATAGGAAATGATATAATGTATGTTAAATATATATTCCAGCTACTGTATACCACTTTCACACAGTAATAGGAAAGAAAGGCTAAATAATTGATAAAGTGAAATTCTCTCAGCACCGATTTAATGGTAAAATGTAAAAAGATTGCAGTATATATGTTTATAAGAAATTTAAGTGAAAGTCTATACGCCCACGCTTGAAAAAAGTAAAGGGCGTGGATAAGGCAAGAAGCTAAGTAGTAAATGCGAATGCTTAGAAAAAATCATGCAGGTACAGCCATTGGATTTCAAAGTGCAACGATAGTTTACTTGTGAGAGTGATGCAGCCTGTAAAAGTACCTTAGTATATAATTCTCTTTAAGTTAGCTTGCACAAGGGCTATAAAGGAAGAGATAATGGAGAGAGGGCAAATGTATTTAGTATAACGAGTTAACTAATTAGACCGTGACTAGTCTGATGTGTTTTGACTAATTTATTACCCTCATATTTAGCTTATGGGATCTTAATCAGCATCTTTAAATGCACAATTGAGAAAAAGCTCTCCGTTTTACCCTCACTACTATAATGTAGCAATGTATAAAAGTAACAATTCATAGCTTGACGGGCTCTGTCGTATCATAGTTGACTACAACCTAACTAAAAGGAGTGTTAGGTACTAACAAAAAGCAAATTATTATTATAGTCAAGTGTCTGTGTGCAAGAAATGTGCGTGTAATACTTCTTACACAATATGAATATCTATATCTATTCACTGTATACTTAAATGTATACATTCTTTCACTATATTCACTTTAGCCAAGGCACGTTTGGAAATGTAAATACACACATGGTTTTGTAGAATAATATAAGGCAGTAGTTTTGGGATAAGTTGAAAGGATATGGGAAATGGTTGGTAAGTGCATGAGTGGTGTGTGTAGCATTATACCAAGTTTCACAATAGCAATCGTCAGTGTATTAGTATAAGTATTTCAAAGAACGTCCATATAAAATGTATACAATATACATAATCGCATACAATCCTTGTACTTCTATGCTCATATAGTATAATGCACAGAGATTCTTAGTTTAGAATCTCACTTTAGGAAGTAAGTAAAATTACACAGATAAACTACGTGCAGGAATACACTTCTTAGAAGACTGGCTGGCGATTTACAAACGTTCCTGTTCTCCTCCGCCTCCTCTCCAAGCCTCTCTTTCTCTGACCATGATTTATTGTTATGGTTTTCTACCGCAATACCATGCTTTGCCATGCCATGCCACATTGTACTACAGTACAACACCATAACACAGCAAATAATGTAGACCCCTGTTATTCTGCATTGAAATCAAGTAGATAAATAAACACACATAGCAAAGTGAAGCTAAGAAAAACAAGAGCAAAACCATTCAGCTCACTCACTTACTCATCCTGTACTCAGACTAACCGAATTCTCAGCATTACTAACTTTACAGATTCAAGGTGACGCTAACGCCCTACTCTCCACACTTATTCAAATCAGCCACTAACTTCTATAATAATAACCCATAGCTCCGCCATTTATTTCCCTTTCCTACACTCACATCATCTTCACCTTCATCCTGTCTCACTCTCACTCACCCACTTCCTAAACACATTTTTGAATCAAGTCAATAAATTTAATTCCTACAATAAAAATTTCTAAGTTTGTCAGAAAAATGATGTATGTGTATAAATACTAAGTTTATTGTCAGTCTGTTGATATATCTAGCGAGGTATAAAATAAATTGGCGTAGGAGTAAGGAGTCTGTAAGATGTTGTGATGCATCCGGCATTCACGAATAAGGTAAACATAGTAGACTTTGTTAATGAAATATTAAAGCAGATGTGTAAACTCAGACATAAGGGAGCGTGCATATATGACGTCTGCACTTTAGGGGAGGGAGGGGGTACTGGAAAATATGACAAAAACAGAC
>JAQFYB010002440.1:0-24553 GCA_034694085.1 Pogonognathellus longicornis
TACATGCAACCTGTAATTTGTACTACGTACACTTAGGCTTAATTACAATTAAAATACTTGCTTTAATAATAAAAATAAAATTATGCATTGTATAGAGATTCATGTGGGTGAGTGTAGCGGCTGTAGCGCAATGATCAATGTGAAGTTTGTTTGGTTTTGTGCGTCCGTCAAAGATCGCACCGGAGCGGCCCTTGTTTTTCCCTCACGTGTTTCTAACCGAACCGAACATATGAACATTCACACAATTCACAGAATGACCAAAATAGTATTAATTTATTATTAAATATTAAATCCCAGTTAAGTTTCCCCTAATTTCATTCAACATTTTGGTGTTTTCTTTCCAGAGATTACTTAGAAAATATTGTTAGTGTGTATTTGTGTTATTTGTTGTATGTCAAAAATGTGGAGTTGTTGAGTGGTAGACAGTTTTGATAGTTAATCATAGTGTGTTTATGTGTAGTGTGTATATCTGGCTGGTTAAAACTGTTCAAAACTGAAATCGGAGGTCAAAAAACTACTTAATGTCATAATGACATACAAAAATACATAATTGGCATCATGAGGACAAGTCCTAATCTACGAGACTGAGATAAAGAAAGCGACTAATTACGGTATTTTGTTGTAATTATCGCACATCCAAAACACGGGACAAAAGGGAGAGAAGGCTCTAAGCAAATCTGCGTGAAAGAAAAACAAAGCCAAAGTGTTTATATTTTATTTTAAATCATGTAAAATGTATTCATATTATATTGTACATATGTTAGTATACAGTAAGTTAATTTGTTTGATTTTTTATAGATTTTGAAGACTTTACACTGTCAAATCAGTAAGGAATTGGTGTAGATGAACTGGGAAGTTCATTTAAAGTCAAGAGAACATCAGGAAGCAACCCAACTATTAACTGCACCAAACAATCAGGAGTAAAAAGGCTGTGAATGTCTGTACAGTTTATTTTAGTCGGAAGACCCATATACATACATCCTCTTCGACTTTGATGCGGATCTTTTGACAGATATCAACTCAGATTACTCAGATCATGCACAATCACAGATTTGTTCATACTCTGTGTATTGTAAAATGAGTACCTTCAACTTTGAACCAGAACATTCATCTTAATACTTTCCTCTGCTTCCATTGGTTTGTACACACTCAATTTATCATCATACGATATTTATCTTAAATGATTCGAATTGTAAATACATAGACAAACCAACAAATCGTCTAATCAAGCATCCACAATGAAACATCAGTCTGTAACTGAGGATGCTCGTTGTCGTTGCTATAAAAAAAGGGTTGTGTTTGTGTGTGTAATTGTAGTTGTCGTGTATAAACAGTTAAATCGTGTTGAAAGAGTGCTCGTATGACGAGAAAGACAGGAAAGCTTGCATGAATTATTGTATTGTAAATTATTTTGAACGTTTTATACATACATTACTATTTTCATTACGTAATACACTCGTGTGTATGTATGAATGATCACAAATATGATTTCAAGTGCATCATATCATAATAAAACAGTCATTACAATGTTTAAGTATTAGTAAGTATTAGCCTAGACGTATTAGTAAACAGAATATCAGTTACAAACTTTGACAAACCCTACACGTTTTACATTTAAAAAATATGTCAATAAATCCAAACACAACAAGATTTGAACTAAACCTATGTAAGGAAGTATTAGGCTCGGACAAGTCCACATTATTAAAAATCAACACAATCATTTTTATTATATTGTTGTTGGCAGCATGAGTATACTTATGTTACAATTTTACAATTAGGGCTTTGCTTACTATGCATGTAAATGTCATGCTGTCATGAATGACGAATAATATTTTTGTTCTTGTCATGAGATTTGCCATTCGTTGAATAGATAATATAATATACCTTTGTGAATACAGCTCGACATTGTAAAATTGTAATAAGGTCATGCAAATATGATGATGACAGTTTATTTTTATTCTAATTAAAGTGACACACGTTGTTTGCACGATAAAATCATGTCATTATCAGCTTCACCAACTGCTGAAAAAACAAAAGTTAGCAATGTAAATAGAGATAAAGATAAAGACAAAGTATTACTAATTCATCATTTTTTATGTCGGAGATGCAAAAGTCTAGAGTTTAAATTGGACTGGTTTTGTATATCAAGAGTTTATAATTTTAGTGTCTGTGATACAGTAACTAGCGTATCTTATGTGTGTAAATATTATGTATGAAGGTTGTATAGTTTTATCGCAAGCGTACGTGACTATTGGTCTATGAAATGCCCTATTGCATTGCAGTTATTTATAAAAATACAACACCATTATCATGCGATAATAAGTCTGCTGAGGGCTGAGGGTCATTATGTGTAGTGTGTAGTAAATCATATAGCCCATAATATTATGAAAATGAATACATAACTCCATAGTATTTTCCAAATCTATTTATATAATGTCAAACGTCAGTCATTTTTCCAATTATTAATGGCGAAGCTTGTCTGACATATACATAATAAAATTATAACATAAAGTCAAAAGTAGACTTGTTAGAATGGGCTATTAAAGTAAAGCAATTAATTTTGACAGGGTTATGTAATATGTAATGTGTTGTAAATCAATATTTAAAAGCTCTTGAGAACGTACTACAAATATGATCATGCTTTAAGATAGTGATTCTGTCGTTCGTCATTCCAGGCATTGGTTACATTTTTATTTTTATTTTAGAGAGCCGATGAGAAATTGAGAATATTGATACACACACGATCAAGCTCGAGACTGTATACTTATGCCTACCAACAAAACTACCACTACAAAAAGAAAAAATGCTCATTCATTCTGTCGTGATTTGATGTATGAGTCTGACGTGTTTGGTGTTTGGTACAGTCACAGTAAGTACAGAGTAATAAATTATAAAGTGAGAACGAGAGAATCTCTGCCGCTGATGATGATTTGTACTATGCCATTAATGTTGATTGCGTGCATCAGCCCTGATAGTATATTTCGTAATAGTCATCCTTCCTTGCTCAGTATGATCAGCTACGTAGAAAAGATCCGTATATGTACATACACATATAATTCTAAACAGACCCTTAGTTTTTTTACTTTTCTAAACAAACCTTATTTTTATCATTTTATCTCTGGATGTGGTCCACTCTATTGGAACTATTAACTATACTAGTTGAGATTTGGTTTAGTGCTTGAATGAATTCATTCAAGCTAGTAAGCTACGTCTAACCGGTTTCTCGTTGGTGTAATTTGAGTTAATAGATAGTGACTGCGTTCTGGAAACTCTTTTTTTGGAAATTACCTACCTATATAATATACTCGTCAGTCACGTCACCATCTAATTATGATAAGGTGTAACTACACGTGCTTTGAAGGATTCTTTAATTGTGTGTAGCAAAAAACATTTGCGTACTTCCGCTCCTTTAATATACTGTACTTTCCTAAACACTGGCGTAAGTAAGTGCAAAATTCCTACTTATCTTAATACAAAATTAATTGTGCACCATACTATCTTCAATTTTTTGTCTGCCTACTAAATTCTGTCGTTGTTGCGAATTGCGAATGACTTATTAGGATTTAGGAGGACTATTAATTTGGAGCTTAAAATTAACACACCAACATATAAATATATTTATATAAACTTTCGTGCTTTCGTAATTTTAGGGTTTACGTGATACTTTAGTGTAATTGCCTACCTGGGAAATAACACAATACAGATTAGATGAATAGATTGCATTGTGTTCATTTTATACCTGTTTATGTATAAGTACAGGTAGGTACAAAATGTACTTTTAAAAGGTAGGTGTATTCTTTTGAATATTTTAGAAAAAGACCCTAGTATTACTACGAATTCTATGTATTGCTACATCACAGGGGAAAAAACAGGATGGTCTGATGATGGTAGGGATTAATTGCCTAAACCATAAGCGTAGACATAATGAGTTCCACAGTCCAGTGCCAGTCCGCAGTTAACGCCAGACCGCAGTCTCTTAATCTCATGTAGTTTTTCGTGTGTGCAATCTTTGCAAGTTAGGGGCTTTGTTTTTATTTAGTTGTATTAATAGCTACATGGTTTTGATTGAGTGCAACCAGTTTAGTTGAGCTGCGTTTCTGACATTGAAGGATCACTTTGATTCACATAAATCTTTACTTGGTAACAAAGCATTTTTCGTTAATGCGTTGGATTATTTCATTGGATCTGCATAATAGTGTGAGTAATTAACATTTAGAACATTTCATGAGAACATTAAACATTAAATTATTAGATAAGATAATTTTTGAGTCGCAGTTGAATAATTGAAAAGGCAATCCAAACGTATCTATCGACATTGCACAATAACCACTTTAATTAGATTAGGTAGGATCATCAACATTATGGTTAAATTAGTTTAAATTAATTTGCAATTTTTATGTTGATTGATTGACAAAGTTGATATGCATTTTCTGTAACAGTTTATTCATGTGTTGTTATAAAATCAATTGCAACAGAAATCGATGACATTAACAGTTACGCAGCTGTGAAAAGTTTATTTGCGAATTGATTGGATTTCGGAATTTTATTAATTTAAACTGTTTCATACTGTAGAAACCTTGTGATTCCGGCCTGAGATTCTAAAAGCCGAGGGGAAAGCGGAAAGCAAGTGTCTGAAGTGGTCTCTGTATTGAAATATAAAGTGAAAGTCTGAAGATGTCAACCGCAAACGGAACTTCAGGAAGTCATGTCAGCCTCCCGTCAAGTCATTCTGTGAACAATGGAGTGATTGAGTTGCCTCGTGAGTAAATTACATAACTATTGCGTGTGGTTTGTTATAGCTTAGTAAATGTAGAATGGATAAGCAGGTTGCAGATGTTCAATATGGTTTGATGATGCAGCTATGCCATGGTTCGGCATGGATATTGGGGGAACTCTGGCAAAATTGGTGTATTTTGAGCCAACGGATATTACTCAGGATGAACAGGACTGTGAAGTCGAGACTCTTAAAAATATTCGAAGGTATCTCACGAACAATCAAGCCTATGGAAGTACAGGACATCGAGATATGCATCTTCAAGTAAAACTTTTTTTCAAAAAGCAATTTCATATACTTTTATATAACTTTATGTTTGTAATTCGTTGATGTACTGGTTTAGAGAAAAAGGTTTGTTTTTGATTGAAAATAGATTGAATGTATTTTTTTCTGTTTGCATCGCTACTAGATGAATGATGTTTACATCGGTGGAAGAAAGGGCACATTGCATTACATTCGATTTCCCACATCAGAAATGCCAAACTTTTTAGATTTGGCCAAATCTAAAGGAATGGCTACATTGGCAAGCACTGTTTGTGCTACAGGTGGTGGTGCTTATAAGTTTGAAGATCAATTCATAAAGGTAACACAGTTGTTTAATAAATTGCATTACTAATTACTTTTTCTTCATTTCTTCTTTCGTCTTATGATTGTGTAATAAGAGAATAAACATTAATCGATTCTTTGTGTAGGAGGTGAATATGAGACTGCACAAGTTTGATGAGCTGGACTCAATGCTTCGTGGAATGGAATTCATCGATGCATATAACAAACGAGAGTGTTACTATTGGGATAGTCCTAAAAATGATGATTGTGTCAAAATTCCATATGATTTTAGTAAACCTTATCCCTTCATTGTAAGTGCAGACTAGACATAAAAATATTCTAACAATAAGTGCTTATATAATGTGTACCAAGTAAGAAAATCATGATACTGATATTTAAACAATTGTTCAGGTTGTCAACATTGGTTCCGGCGTTAGTGTGTTGGCCGTAACTGGTCCTGGAAATTATCGTCGAGTTACTGGCACCAGGTATATTATCATTATTTTACAATAAAAAATGGGCTTATCGTCTTAATAATTTAATCGTGCAGTTCTACAAATTATTTTTGTACAATATTTTCATATTCATTCGAAAGTTAAAAAATCTGATTTGTACCAATTATTATTTGCTTTACAGTCTTGGTGGTGGAACTTTTCTGGGATTATGTTGTCTACTCACAGGCTGCTCCAGTTTCGAAGAAGCTATTGAATTAGCAACGGAAGGTGATAATACCAAGGTGGATAAGTTAGTCAAGGATATATATGGAGGAGATTATGGCAAATTCGGCTTGAACGGAGATCTTGTTGCTTCCAGGTTGGTAAAAATGAATACAATTCTGGAATAAAATTTCGTAAATTATAAATGCTGAAAACAGATGTATATATTTATAATTACTTAATGACAGAAGGGGATTTGGAGATTGTAATCAAAAACGTATCAAAACCTAAGATCATATTCAACTAAAATCTTTTTCTTTAAATAATTTCCAATTTTATGGCAGTGTGACGGATAGAGCTTATTTTGAGTATATTTATTAGTGTACGACTGATTCTACTTTTAAAACTCTTAATTTGAACAACCCTTTTCTAGTTTTGGTCAAATGATGTCCAAGGAACGAAGAGCTGCTGTGTCGAAGCAGGATTTAGCAAGAGCTGTTCTTGTGACGATAACCAATAACATTGGGTCTATCGCCAGGATGTGTGCTGTTAACGAAGGAATCGAAAAGGTACGTTTCGAGTCATTTTGTAAATTTCTTGCTCTAAATTATTCAAGTTTCTTTAGGTATTCTCATTTATTCATTTTTCTTTTCTGCATATCCAGGTGGTTTTCATTGGAAACTTTTTGAGAGTAAATACAATTTCCATGAAACTTTTGTCCTACGCCATGGATTATTGGTCAAATGGTTCTCTAAAGGCTCTTTTTCTTGAACATGAGGTAATAAACATAATCTTGGAATGAATGGAAAAATGTATATTGGTATAACTTTTTTCAACATTGAAAAAAGTACTTGAACATATAAAATATAAAAAATACTCAATGATAAATGTCCAGGTGTCTAATAAACTTCTAATTGTAGGGGTATTTTGGAGCTGTTGGTTGCTTATTGCAACTTATATCCCAGCAGGAAGGTCTGAAGAAAAACGGTCATTCTGATTCCAGTGAGTAATGGGAAAGTGGAACAAAGAAGCATTGAAGAAAATAACACGTTGATTTCCTAATCTGGATCTTCTCTCGTTTGTTCTTCACTGTGATACTGTGATAGGTCAGGATAAGCTGTTCAAAAGTTAACACGTTTAGTAATGATGATGATGATGAGTAGCATTTAGTAAATCGAGTGAGCACCAAATGTGTAGGCAGTGAACGTGTATTGTATGGATACACATTACACACGTAAGAAAGTAAGGATACTATACAGATTTAATGATTTGTAAACGCATTAGTGGTCTTTTAGACTATAGATTTATTTACTGGACTTAACTTTTGACGAAATCCCTAGTGGAGGCAACAATTTTGCTTAAAATGTACCTAATAGTATTTTTCTTTTCCAATTTTGTCTTTTGATTATATTATATTATTTAGTATAATGATAATTTTCTAGTTTACAAGTATAAACACACTGTGGTACATTTGTACCTACCTGCCCAATAGAAACGGCATAATATTTTGGTAAATACTCAAGATGACGTAATGGTAACGGCAACGTTCATTTAATACATTTTAATGTTGAAAACAAGTATCTCTTTAGTCAATTTTCTTTCGACAACAACAAAACATAATTTGTGCTAAGTATACAGTGTATTAGTAGTAACAATTAAGACAGAAAGAAACGTAGTTTAAGTATATGTAAAATGACTAAATGAAAAAATACAAGTGTAAATATTATTAGTGCATAAATCAAAGGCAGAGCAACCGTATCACATTGTAATTATAATTGTGAATGTGGACAAGTATGTGAACTATGCCAAGCACACAAAGCATGAAATATTTAATTCCATTATTACAATTATTAGTTAAATACTCTAGGCAAGGCAATCAAAATGAGTAGGGTCAGTGTCAGTATCAAGAAATGAAATAATTCCTAAATGACAAATAGACAATGAAGTAGTAATCGGTGCTCAGTGTAGTTAGTAACCAAAGAATTAACGGTATTATTATAGTAGCATGCAATTCGTGAATTTAATAGGTACTTAGGTAGACATAATATTTAATAAAAAGTAGATTGTGCAGGGCACAAAAGGTGAAATGATATTAACTTTAGTGTAGTAGTAATGTTAGTAGCTATATTAACTAACGTAGTCTTCGCAATTAATAAATGCAAAATGTAAATGCAATATTCAATCGCATTATCAAAATCATTCACAACTATCCCAACCCAACCTTTCACAAAATGTTATTTTCGTAAGTGCATAGCAAGTATATCGTGTAAAGTAAAATCATTACTGTCAAAGACGTTTAAAGTTGAAGGGTCACAAAAATATTCCCAATCAAATTAACCACATTGAACCACAGTTCACATTAAGTTTTTTGCCACAAATGCAAATTCTGGAGAGATTGTTATAGTCTCGAATTTCCGTGACTTTATGCCAATTCACATTTATTAGTGTTAACTTTGAATGAAAACCGCACTAATCATATTTGCTTTATGTTTAGTGTCAATTGCGTAAATGCAAAGTGAATGTTACTGTGAACCTTAAATTATAAATAGATTATAGATAAACTGATAATTCTATTAAAGGGCGAGATTTGGTATATTCTTTTATTACCAGCCGATTTACTTTTACGGTTTGACATGTTATACTTTTATTAGCACATAGAAAGTAATTAGCTTTCCTAACATACTACTATACTACGTATAGTTGGTAGCTAAATAATAAAAGCATTATAATAATTAATACTACTGTAATAATTATCATTATGTTCATTCCTTATAATATGATCGACTGCTTTTTTATGTCCATATGTAATGGAAGTGGAATATTATGTATTAAAAAACACAATATTATATCAATCGCTAATAAATGCTATTTCCTTCATACGTTTTTTTAGTCGTTCGTCTGGATTTGTACAGTCACACGCAATTACGCCATACCGCAACTCAACTTTTAATAGTACCTACTATATGTAAACTAAAAGTCAAAAATAAACAAATATGCACAGTAAATGTATGTGCATATTACATTTCATACCGTATTAAGCAACAAGCAATTAAATGTGAGATATAATGTGTCAATACAGTAGCAAGCAATGCAGAATACTAAAACATACAAGGAATTGTTCTTTATAACAATTATCCTGCCTAGCTATGTCATGAAATGTCAATATTATTATAAGAAAATGAATCAAATAGCAACTCACTAGCATTACTATTAGGTCAGTTTGGGTTAGGACTAGATTAAAACATTATTATTAGTCGTTTTATTTTACTGTGATATATTTATACTCCTATCTGTACACCTATCATTTTCCAGACACATGAGTTGATAAAAAAAACTTTCATTTACATAAGATTATTTTTTGTCAACAATTCTCATTTCATACTAACACCAACTCGTAGTATTCAAGGCAAATTAATGTTGTGACAGATTTAACAAGTTGCTGCAGAGCATTATTTCATATCATATCCTAAGGTACTTTAGTGAAGACTGAAACTCTATACGTTGTTACGTTGTAAGTAGACTACTCAGCTTTGAGTTACTCTCTAAAGTGTTTAATAAAATGAACTATGCTGCAGGGGTTTGGTAATACGAAAATACGTATACAATTGACAATTAGGTAACTACACTTACATACAAAAGTACATACTGTGTAGTACATTACTAATGGCGAATATTTTACAGCCCTTAATGTCAAAATCTGTACTGTATTATTTAGGTAACTATTATTAAATTCCTTGATAAGATAAGTAGGATTAAGTTGGATTAAGTTGGATTAAGTGATGATTGTGTGTATCATATTTGCTAGCTTTGTATACAGAGAGTGTCTGTTACCTGGTATGTATTATAAAGGGGTTGATTCGCAGGTAGGAACTCTAAAGGGTGATTCATAGCTTTCATGGCCAACTTTTGCGTACACATTTCTTTACTAAAAATAAATTCGCATGTTTGTTGTGTGTTTTGTTTTAATAATGTATTTTGTATATATATTTTATGCTCTCTTGAATACAACTTACAGCTATCTGTAATCTATTCCTCCAGTTTTAATGCGTTTTAGTCTGCTGTGTACCTACGGCAGAGTATACACAGACAGTTTTTGTCTTACTTGAATTTATGTTTGGTTTAGTATTACAGTTTAGTAAAACGCTTCATTATCTGGAAGCAACTAAAGCTAAGCATGAAGAGGTACTCATACCTATTTATATACAATAATTAATACAAGTTACTTCGCATTTTGCATGTAGCACGTACTACTATAGATAGTGTACATGTTATACCTATCTCTTTGTATCTTATGGAAAGAGTCAAGAGATTCAAGCCGAGTGAGTGTGAGTGTAGTAAAGTAGTTCTAGGCAGTGTTCATGTTTATCTCTTTTTTTGCCAAGGCACTCAACAGCAACTTTTGCCTAATCAGCACAATACTGCACGTAATTTCATCCCAGCTGTGGTGTTTTAGAAATTACTGCATGTGCTTATAGCTTAATACTTTGCCAGTGTTTTAGTTAAGTGTGTGATCTCAATTTATATTGGTGCGTCATGTAGGCCTATAGGCAAATACCTACTAGATAGTTCACAGATGTCAAAGCTGTAAGTAGGTTCTTATTGTATTTCTAGTGCATAGTGCATACATACACACAGAAGAAATGACAGAAAATACAGTTGAAGCTGTTTGCTGGGATATATCCTTAGGAATCGTTGGAACTGGATTTGGAAGATGGCTTTTGGGTGTGTTGAGATTTACATTTACATTTTATACTTCCAAATGTTAGCGACTACTTTAGAAAAATAAATTCAAATTAAACTACTAGTATAATGTAGGCATGGCATAACATGTATAATACAAAATGCAATTATTACAATTTCAGGTCGTACGACGAGTTCCAAAGAATTAAAGCCGGAAGCTGTGGATCACGTAGGTTTAAAAATTTATGATTATTTGTATGAATATGGGGATCAAGGAATTTTGAGAACAAAAATCCAGGAAGGAGAAATTCTCAAGTCTAAATATCCAGCATATGCTTTAAGAGATGTACAGCCAATCGGAACAACAACAACTCAACAAGAAATGTTTGAAGGATGGATAGCCGATGTGAAAGAAGGAAAGTTTAGGTAAAACATAAAGAAGTAGATTAACTTAATTTCAATGATACAAATAACTGTACATGTACATGTTTTACATTACAATTTACAATATTTTGTTCTGATTTAACATTCTTGTTGTATTTTTAGGGGTAAAAATTACAACGTTGTTACAAATAGCTGTATTGCTTGGGGAATTGACGCCTGTAAATTTCTGGGAGTACCCCACCCTCCCAATTGGGATAAACTCATGAACTGGGCTAAGGAAAAGTAAGTTTCGTTTTTAATTACGTTCATTCAAATTCAACTAGATTCAAGTTTTCGATATAAGAAATTTTTATTTTTGTATTTAAATATGTGTAGTTGCATTCAATTTTTGTTTGTTTTACACTTTTACATTTGATTCTGAGTCTAAGATGAATGTAATTGTTTTTTTTTCTAGTAACACGGTAGCTCAACTTGTGGGTCGTTCTGGTATGGGTTCCAGAGTAGCATCCACCGCACTTGTAAAACCACAATCGGACTAACATACTTAATACCTAAATAGTAGGTTAAATGATATTATACCTATGATGTATATTTACAATTTTATAATTTGTCTACTCATTACTTGTGTAATTAGGTAATATTTTTATATGAAAAAAATCAAAAACTAAAATTTTGTACAACGAATCGTGCTGCTAATTGTAATTGTGTCATCTTAAGGAAAAACATAGTAATCATGTATATGTAGTTTCTCAGTTGATTTGTATTTATTATTTCATTGCATCCTCTTTCCGCACGCACTGTTACATTTATAATTGCTCACAATAAAACTACAACCTTCTACTAGAAAGTTCATCAAATCATGTTATGTACAATATTATGATTACATATCTCTAACTACTTACTTATGTATTATGTATTTTATTGCTTATTATTATGGTTTCGCCTTAAGTAGACGAATTTCTTTGAATAATTAATTATTAAATACCAAAGTACCTACCTACTGTACTGTACCTACTATTATTCAACACTCTTCTGTCAGTAAATAGGAAACAAGCAAGCAAAGCAAATAGTAAAATATTTGGATAAAGAATTTACACTTTCAATTTCATTTGATTGAACCAAGCAAGCATTTCCATATGAGACATTCGTCTCACATGAAAATATTCAATCAGACAGACAGAAATAATTAGCTATTAGATAGGTGCATTCACCACCATTAGTAATTGTGTATACACACATACACAGTCAAGAACACACCTCAAAAATCCGCTCACTCTTGAACAATAATCACTTTTGAAAGCAGTCACTCAGATAAAGGATGCAGTTAGCAAAGCACAGTAGTACTCTGTGTATTCAGCACTATTGTATGTATACATCACACTAAACACTCTAAAGGTACGCATTTAATAATATTATCATCTATTTCTTCAGTTTTATTATTATTATTACATAGGTATACGTACAAAGACAAACTATCAACTAATAACTACACAACTTTATTCACATTATACTACGCGTAGTAATAACCTGTACAGGATTTACGAGAATGTGTGTGAATGCTGGTTCTTCGAATTCTACGAAGTAATTACAACAAGAATTCTCGTTATGTCCTCCTGAAGTTAAAAGCTGAAAAGATGACGATCACTTTTTAGCATAGTAATATACATTGCTGCATTAAACTGTAATTTTAAGTTTAATGTACTTTGGTACTTTACACTGTAGGTATTGTATGGGTGCCATTATCTGTATGCCTAATGCCTATACAGGCTGTAGTAAATACTAAAGGAAATTAATGCTAGTTCCTAGTTATGTTGTTTATATATGTGTTATGCATCTCTGTAAGTGTATGTATTTAAAATTTATTATTATTACTGCAAGTTTATAGTAATAATGTGTATCTACGTAGTACGTATGTATGGGTATGTAAGTTTGCTACACACGCTATGCTATAGGTATACTTAATTGTTCGTTCAATTCATCAACATCATCATGATCATCACCACTGACTGAGTCTGACTAACGCTAACACAATTAATGTGTTCTTAAATAAATGGGTGAATGTAGTAGAATGTTATGAAAGCTACTTGTACATATTTTGATAGATATGCCATAACGGCCGGATCATTTGCATTGTTTCACCGCATCTGTGCACTTCCTAGGCTCATATGTCATGTTATAACATGGGCTGTGATATGTGAATGTAAATTATAGCAGTAGGAATGAAAAGAAATCAAAAGTAAATGATTGTTTGCATACCATTACCTTTGCGCGGCTAACAATAATGGAAAAATTACAAGTCTCTTGATTTCTATCGTTGGCTATAGAGTTGTCTGGGTTGGATTTTATGTAGCATTGTAGCATGAAAAATTGTGAACATAATATTTTATCAGCACAAACGTATGCATGATGCCTAACCCAACCCCAACCTAATGGAATACCGGTTCAATTGTCACACTGAAGAACAACTTTGTAGGAACCAGTCTGAAAATTTAATATAAAAAACATCTGTGTGCCAAACACTTACACTTGAATGTATTTTCAATTTAAATTCAACAACCAATTATTCAATTTCCATTGATTGCTTTGCTTAGTAGCTTTAGTATGAATGAGTGAAACAATCAAAAATACTTAAGGGACAATTCAATGCGTGTATTTTGCGTATATGTAGTTAAGGCCGTATCTAGCATTCCATTTCGGCAGGGACAAAGTTCCAATATTAGGTAGAAATCGTGTTTATTGTCAAGCATAATGCAAAAAGTTGAGATACATTGGAATAACTTTCACCTAAAATGAGGAAATTCGCACATATAAAAAAAATTGCGAATTATTGCCATTTTATTGTAAAATAACCTCTTCTTTGGGATTTAGAGGGGAGGGAGGCGCATGCACTCTTTGCCCCATTCAATACAGCTTTGATATTTATAGTGAAATGGGGGAATGTAATTTAGCTTAATTATTATTAATATTTTATATTAGTGATTAGTATTTATATTATTACCTTCATTCAACGCATCCGTTCTTATTCGCAAGAACAACATTTTCTATTTTTTATTGATTGTAAAATCGTTTGAGAGGAAAGATCAAATAGTTTCCAATTATATGATTTTATTTGTCTTTATATGGTATCTGGTATTGTGGCAACTGGCAAGGTAGTAAATAGTAATACGAGTGCCAAATGTGTCAAGTACCTTTAATAAGAACATAATCTTGCAATTTCGTATTTAACAAACGAAACGTGCAAAATTGAGTGAGTGTAATGTGAGGCTTCCAGCAGAAGAAGTTGAAATGGAATGTGGGTCAACTCGTGAGTACAAAAATGAAAAGGATTTTTTCAAAAACTGACTTTGACTTTTATAAAAGTCAATGACTGGTTGTAAAAAGTTTGTTGTCTTGAATGAGTGACGATTTTTGGCAATCAGAAATAGTGTTTGTCATGTCAAGTGATGAATTATGAGTGTGAAGTTATCGAGGGAAAAGGAATCGTCTGTCGTCAGTCAAACTTGTTTCTCATTCTTTTTCTTACCTATCAATCACCAACACCTTGCATTCTCGTTTAGCTCATCCATGTTTAAAAAGTAAGTATGTAACACCAAGACAGCTCTTTTTGAATGTAACTATTTAATCTGCACAGGAAACCAGACCAGCTTCCGGAGCATTTGCATTTATTCCAGTTTATTTGCATTACTGTCTGTGTAAAATCAAAACCCACAATCAAATCTACATACTTATATGCTACACCGGTGGCCAAAATTTCGAATAAATTATACAGAAAATGATATACCTATCTGTGTCTTGTAATGTACTGTGATATATGAATCCAGTCTCTTAACAACATAATTCTACTTTTCCATTCAGTATTTTGCATATTATATCGCTGCTTATCTTTCTATCCTCAATTGGTGAATGGCTAATTGCTAATATCCACTTTTACCTTTCCTAATAATATTTTATTGCCACAAAAATCTGTAACTACTCGTACATTATACCCAAATACATATAAATAATGTAGAACCCTATATGCACGGCCGTATCCAAAAATCGACTCCGGGAAGGGCAAAATCCAAAAATAAGGTACATTTATATCAATAATCGCGCAAAAAATGTGCGCAAATTTAGGTCAAAATCAACCTAAAATGCACCAAAGTCGGGGGTAGCTTGAATAATTTCATGATTTTTTGCCATTTCAGTGAAAAAAACACTGTTTTTGGGATTTCGGGGAAGGCAATTGCCCCTTGCTTACCCCCTGAATACGGCTATGCCTATAGGAGTACACTCATGTCTGTGCAAAATACATAATATAAAAAAGCTAATGACAATTAATAGGTAGGTAATGGTAATTGTGTTGTATTAGTAAGGTAAATAATTCTGTGCAGACATACAGTACAAGAACAATGTGGCCCGGTAACAATGCAAAATCGTGGGAGTCACTTGGTTCATTATTCTCTGCGTTTCTCATGATTAGTTTAATGAATGCAGACAGAGACAGGTATAGATTTTTTAGCTGCACAATGCGTAATATGCAAATGTTTTATAAAACGAATGCCAAAATGTACACAAATGTTGAAATGTTTATATTGTTGTGTTATTTCATACACATAATGTGTATGAATGCAAAGCTCGTGTAAAAAACAGGTTTGATTTTCCTTTTTTTCTTCCGGAATCACAAAGCGCCTTCAAAGGAGCGAGCCTGACTCTTCTCTGAACATCAAATAAATAAATCACATCAAAATTTCATGCCAAATTCAACTATACAAATAAAAATTTGCTTCATCCATTATTAATTTTCTGCTTGTCCACTTTTAACAGCACATTAAAACTAACTGCACAGATTTGTGCGATGACTTTCTTATGCTTTATTTCATTTAAATTGCATTCAACGACAGAAAGACAGCCCAGCACTTACGACTTTTATGCTTTCATTCATTCAATGTTTGTGAACCCAATGAACCCACAACTATACACTAAAAACTAAACGCATCAACTTTATACTGCAAAACAACACCCAAGACACCCATCTTCCCATAATATTCTAAACTTGATAAATGAATGCTGGAGTTTCCTCTTTTTACGCTTATTTACATCACGTCCATGTCATAAATAAGAAAGGTGCACTATCTATCTATAGTATAAAGTACACATTGTATCCTTTGTAAAAAATTAATATACATACAATCTCTATTTCAATTACAAAACACATTTTTCATGCATAGTACAGTTAGTACATACCTACATTTTATACATTAACCGTTTATATACTTCTTCACAATTTAATACAATTATAATAATAATAATATTTTCGAAAGTCATCTTTCCACATCTTTCTACATATTACACAGTTCTATCATTCCATAATAACATTCTAAAAAAGTAACTGTGCAGAATGCATAGGAAATCCTAATCCACGATAGGAAAAGTAAAAATGCTAATAAAAAAATCTCAAGTTGAAAAAGAAAAAATCTCAAGTCGAAAAATGTTTTAGACAATTGTTTCCAATACGTTTCCAGTATATTTTTTACACACAATAGAATAGCAGTTAGGTAATAACTCTGCAGCAAGAAAGAAAAAGTAAATAAATCCAAATCCGTAAAATCCATATGGGAATTTGATTAGTGATGCAAATGTAGGTGTTGTCTAAGTGTAGTATTTCCTTTAGTGTGTAACTGCGTTGCGGTTGCTTGTTGGTTTGTGTATGGGAATAATTGAGATGTCATGTAACGGAAAATATGAATGAATGGCGATCTGACATTCAGACACGATACAAAATTTATTAGGTATGGTAATATGGTAAACCTAATAATAATAAACAACGAATACGTCAGGTCAGTAAAAATTGTTATACTTTACGCGTCTAGCTTTAGGAGGGATACATTATACATCGTAAATAAATTGCACCTACAAGTCTCTTGTAGCATCTTGCTGTGTATCATCCATTCTTTTACAATTATCCATTACATACACACATACACAATACCTACGTACTATTATGAACATAGCATGAACCATGCTATACCAAACCAACATCAACCAACTCAATACAGGTTTACTAACAATAAGTGAAGAAAAGTATCCTATTACAACACACATCCTACATACATACATACATGTATAAAGTGCAAGTGGTCAAAGTATTCATTCATTGCGCATTTAAATAAATTGGTGAAAGTTATTTCCTGTTTTACATTATGTGTGTACATATCATGTGAGTGTGTATTGTATCGTATTGTGTGTACAAAGAGAGAGAGAGACAAAATCGTATAGGCAATGTGTACTGCACACACACAAGTCATAGCATTATAAACTAAAGATTTAATTACATGGTTAAATAAGTGAAGGTAAAATACGCACATGCAATTCGACATAGTATTTGTATACACCTTCTACAACACTCCTTCTCTATGTGTACAAAGATACTTAGATAAAAGTTTACGCTGGGCAAACTGATTATAATAATAATAATATGATTACACGCATATTATTACGACTTGATCAAACACCTGCATTGATTTTACTCATACCTTGTTGACCACATGAGTCAGTTGACTGTACTTTACCTCATAGCTTGGAAATTTATGGGTTTTCATATGCAAAACTTAATGAAATCACTAATACATAACATCCATGACCATAATATTATTCTAATGTGTGTTTGTAAAAGTTTATTGTAAATTGTAATACATGCAGCTGCAATGCAACGAGAGTTTCAGCTGTGTGCGTTTGTCTGTCTGCATCCTGTGCGATAATCTGATACGGAAGAAACAAACGGAAAGATTCTTTTATTCATTAGTTTCATCTTGTTCACTTATGTACGTATGTTAGAGTCATGGGGCAAGAAAGCAGAATTTAAGACTTCAGGCTGTTAACATAATTTGCGTAAGTACCGAGTAGGTACCTCTACCAATATCTATTGGCTATTTCCCAGCAGCATATAAAATATTATGTCTGCTGCTGATTAGTGATTAGCTATCTGATCTGATTACTGTGTATTTTATACACTAAAGTAAGTGTAAATATACAAAATATATGTACATACCAAGTTTCAGGGCACGCTAATGTCAATATACAGACAAGACATACCTTAACAGGATTTTTCTAAATCATCTCTGTCTGCTTTTTGCCATACTCTTTCTGTACCATTAGTAAGTAAAAGTGATGATAATATTACAAATACAAGATCCCTCCAAACTAACTACAACCAGCAGCGTTGACGATGACAACTTGGTCAAATCAGAACACTTTTTCTTTCAGAATGCTTTATGAGTCTCAGTTGAAGAACAATAAGAAAACTTCCACCTACGAAATCTGTAATAAAAAATACATTTACCTACATGTAGTAGTAATACTCATAAAAAACAAAAACACTTGAATGAAGACACACTATATACCATGGCCGTATACAGGAGCTGAGCGTATGAGATATAGCCTCCCCTGAATCCAAAAAAAATGCTATTTTGTCGTAAAAGCCCTTAAAATACCCAAATGTTTCATTCTAACATAAAATGCAAATTCTATGCAATTTATGTTGATTGATTGAAATTTTCTGAATTTTACAAAAGATTTTTATACTTTTGCACATTAGCACTTCAAATTATGATTTTGCCCTGGCCTAAATCGATTTCTGGATACGGCCGTGCCAGTACAGTTATACAGTACAGTAAAAACACTTTATTACTTATATTCATTCACTGTACACATTTAATTTAATGATTGCATTATTCTACTTTATACATTACATACTACTAATAAATATAATGTCAGGGAATACCAATACAAGAATGAATGCAACAACACAGTAGACGTGTAGAATACCTAGATATATTATAAAATAATAATAATACAGTATGTGCATAAAAGGACTTTTGGTTTGGGTTGCCTAAAACAATAACATTGCTACTACACAGAAATAAGGATAAATAAGTACGAATAGGAACTAGTAACTACTAAGGTGAGACGGATGATACATTGTAGAAATCTGTTCGTTTAAAAATGCATTGTTCAGGTCATTGGTGTTCAGGCGGTGCGTTGTGTGTTCCCCTGTAGGTGCTCTGTACATGTTGCTGTTGTTCACGACGTTGATAATGATGATGGGCATATATAATACAGCTTGACTGTCTGTCTGTGCCAAGCGTTAATTGTAAATACATGCTTTTGGATATTGAATGGTAGTAATAGTAGTGTTGTATTCAGTGAGTTGTATGTAGTGGGACACAAAGATCACAATAATAAGAAAAGGGGAATCATGAAAAAAATTCATTGGCAGTTGTAGAGTTGTAGTAGTAGTTGCTGCTAGTGGAATTGTGACTTGTTGTGACACAGGCCAAGAAAAGACAGAGACCGGAGTAGCAACTCCTTTATTGTAATCATCATCATAATAATAATATTTGTTTTCTTTTTTCTGTTTGGTTTTTCTTTTTAGTATCTAGCCATCTTAGCCTTTAGTTGTCTAACTCCAGTTTAAATGTCTCATGCTATTAAGTAGTCAACTTTAATCGCTCTAACGCTCAATCACTCACTCGCATATCAAATTAAATCAAATCTTTTAAAGCAAATTATAGACACTTTGGAGAAGTACTAAGTACTACTAGAACAATTCAAATAATTAACTTGCAAACTGGTCACGATGAAGAGTCCTAAAAGGAATAGTTATTTTGTCAATGTTTTTCTTTGGGGATTTATTGGTGTTTTATTGACATTGAGTTCCGTGCATAGTGGTGTTATCCATGAGAAGGATTTGGACACTTTGCTTCTCCGAAGTGGAGTTCAGTTCCCCAATGGTAAAATAATTTCTAGTTTTTCTAATTTATTTCATTAAAAATTGTATCATACATACATACATACATACATAAGCAAATGGTGAATGGACAGTTGAGACTGGGCTGGGGCATGAAATAATTTTGTATTTTTATTTGAAAATAAAACAAATTTGATCATTTTCCAGGAGATAATGGGCAATCTACGTCGGTCCCGAAGGAAATTCAAGATTTGGTCTCGGCAGCGCAATCAGTTCCACTCTCGTCCATTCCCAAGCGTTTGCAGCCTATAATTCAGTACGCGTTAGAGAGACCTTACCCCGGGAATGGGAACATTACATTCAAGTCTCGGGCTAACAATGACAAGATAAAGAAAACCATTGTTTATTTGGTAACATCAAGATTGCACCAAAGAGGAAATAGTGACGACACTATTCAGATACAACAAGAAAATATAAATGAAAATCCCGAACAACCGCAGCAGCAGCAACAGCAAGAACAACAACAACCACAACAACAACAGCAGCAATACGGGGCACCATCAGAATCTTCTTCATTTCCGCAACAGAACGTGAACGTGATCCGAAGTGTTCTTAAGGAAGTACCTCAATACAAATCTACGTCGAAGACCATTCTTCAGCCTAAACAAAGTTATAATATTCCCCAGACTTCTGCCGCACAAAGACAACAAAATTATAATTCTGCTGGAGGTCGAATTGTGTCATCCAACCAACAACCAAAGTACGAAGCTTCTGCATCAGGCGGGGTTTTAACTATTAGACCCAGACCGACTCCTCCATCCCCAGATTTCGAAATCATCCGAACGATATCTTCGGATGCGGATACTCTTTTAGCCCCGAAACAGAATTTGAGATCCGCGTATAGAGCTGCTTTACGTTATCCACAACAATTTTCTTCGCAGGCTCATCAACAATATTCTCCAGCACAATTTTCAGCACAAGCTGAATCTCATCCTCATCCACAATATTCTCCAGCTCAATTTTCATCACAAGCTGAATCTCATCCTCAACCACAATATTCTTCAGCCCCTGTTGTAAATCTGGTTCCAGCAGCTGCTCAGACTTATCAAGAGGATGTTGACGAAGGATTGTCTGTTCTAGGAGGTGCTGAGGGTTTGAGTGCACTTGTTGCTAAAATCGAAGGACTTGGTGATAACCCTCAACCAAATCAACTGGAGTTCTCACAAGATGTAATTGAAACCAGTCCCGAGGCTATTGCTCCAGTTGCTCCAGTGTCAGTTTCTGTTGTAGACACAAATGTTCCTCATGTAACGGTTGTTGAAGAAACGAATAGCAACATTCCTCATGAACTTCATTCTCAACAAAATGATTACATTACTTATCTCAATCCTCCTTTGGTTGTTGATGGGAGTGCTAAACCTCTTGCGGATGTTACTGCTGGAATCCAGGCTGCTGCAGCTGTCCCTATCCGGAAAATCAATATATTCTTTAAAAATGTCCTTAGAAGTTTCCGAAGAAATATTTCTAATTTGCGTAACCTCCGTCCGACTGTAAGTTACGATAATGACCCTTGGCCAAAATATAGTTCAGCTACAAATTTCCATCAAATTTCATCGCCCAAACAGGTTCAACATATACAACAGCCAACCCTAGTCTCAACGACTACATACACATCATCTCAACCCGTAGAACAGAAAGTAAACACACATGTCAATGTGTTCCCTTCGGTTTCCTTCTCTGCCCAAGGAATTCAGAATCATTGATTTTCATATAAATATATTTTTATGTAGGTACTGTATTATAATATTATTTTTATAGCATTTATATATTCTAGAAAATAATGCTTCCGATTTTCTGGGTGTTTTATTATTATTGTTGTTTCATGATTTTAAATCGACATTTTTAAATATCGATAATAAGATCCAATAGATTAATTAAACTGGTCCACTACTGCAGTTACGTATGTACTCCAATTATTCTGTAGCTACACATTTATGTAGTACCTAAGTAAAGGGGGAAGCAAAATCCTTTAATCCTTCCTTGTACTTGAGTAAAGAAAGACCAAATCAAAATGTACCTTATGTTAAAAATAACATGGCCGTATCTAGGATTTAATTTTGGGAGGGGCAAAATTCCATAAGACAAATATTATGCTTCTTTTTGCATATAGCGCAAAAATGAACCAATCTGTGCCAAATTGAATCTAAAATGCATGCAACTAGCACGTATTGCAAAAAAAGACGATTTTTTGCATTTTTGCACCAAAATTACCTCTATTTTTGGTATTTCCAGCCAAGTAGGAATTACCTACTTCAATTTTATTCTCTTGTTTTTCATAGTCGTGAATAATGATTTTTAAATTGAAAATGTAGACTTCTTAGATACATAATAATTTAATATTAAACTGCTGGACCAGAAAAAAATCTAAGAGATAAAATTACTTCTATGAAAATTACAGTGTTTAAGAAAGTTAATTAGTGCCTATTTAAAGTGAACTTGTATTGTTAGCATGTGTTGCATGAAATTACATTGTTTTTGGCATAATTAGTGGGAGAGAGTACTTTCATAAATTATGTAACTTTAATCATTGCTTGTTAGTAGTATTAGTTTAATGTATTAGCTATTCTATGTAGCAGAGGTATTAACCCCGCAGATACAAATGTTTCATTTACAGCGTTCGTTTTATGATTTTAATACTTTATATAATTATTGATGCAAGAAATGTATTGATGTGCTTGTTGTTGTGTAAGTGGTAAGAATGATTGACACAATTGAGAGTATGATTCTATATTTTATTGTGTAATAGTATCTGTAAATTGAACTAAAATTTGTTATAATTTTTTACATTAGTAGTAATGCATTATATGCAAGAAATAAGAAAGATTAAAATTTGTGCTTTAAACTTGAACTGTTGATATGTACTAGAATTTATTAGAACATCAAAAAGACGAATATACTGCATTAGATTTTAGAAGGTGCCTATAATTCTTTCCTAATTGTAATACTTTCTATTAATAGAAAACTCATCGTGGTATTGGTAAGTGATATATGTACTGACTATGGCAGAAAGCATAATAATTTACATGGACGAGTTATTTCAAAAACTGATTTTTTATGAATGGTATTTTTTATTAATCTCTAAGCTAAAATTGTGTTTGTAGTCACGGCTGGGGCCCACAGGCTAAAACGCATTCCCAAATAGAATTAAATTTGTTAGCGTTCCCTCCACATCCATTGTAAATAAATTGAATGCAACGATTCTGCTCATCATCGTAGTAAAACTGATTAAGATAATTTCCTCTTTTTATTCCTGGACAAATGACTCCATTGTCTCTTTGAAGTCCACAAAACACAATGGGGAATTTTCTTTTCAGAAAACGCTCATAACCTGTGTTAGCCTGTTGGGGTTGGGAGTTCTTTTCATTTAGATGCTTGTATTTGTTTGCTTTACTAATTTTTCTTGAAGTTCTTTTCAGCACACAAGCATTTTCACATTCATTTAAGCTTTCAAAGTTATTTTCGTTAAGCCCACATCCAGTGTACTGAAAGACGATGCAGTTTTTTTGCAGGTCATCGTAGTAGTATCTTGTATGGTTTTCTTTACAGTTCCCTTTTGCTCGTGGAAGATTACAAGGGTTAACTTCTCCGGGCAAATTATTCAACCCTGTGTCATCTGGAGTTTTCGAATTATCATTTGTTTTCCGCTTCCGTAATTTACTTTCATCTTCGTTGGATAGAATATCGTCTTCCATGTTTTCAGCGATTGCTAGCTCTATACATAGCAGATATTTGCAATTAAAATTATATACCATTTTCTTATATATCATTATAATTCTATGTAAAAGTAAAATATTCTTATTTTAATATTCCAGATTCTTTGCATACCTTTCACTGGCAAACATTCTGAAAATTGAAAGCAACTATGTAGAGTTCCAATTATTAGTAGAACGCAATAGTGTGTTAATTTTAAATTCATGGTTAAAATTGAAAAGTTTATAGAGATATTAAAAGTTATTGTTTAATTTATTGTAGGCACATGTAATGAATGCAGCTATTGGTAAATAACTTAAGACTGGAATTTTCTTGGTCACCACTCCCTTGGAATAAAGTAGTGCCTACACGTGTACAACCATTTTAATAAAAGATTAAATGTGCAAAATAACCAGTGCAGACATTTAATGAAAGCACATAGCACATATATAATGGAGTAATAAGTACCTACCACTGCACTAACTGTACTCTTTACCGAGAAAAATAAAAACTTGTAGATGTGTCATTCATATACTATGGCTCGTATAGTCAGTCTAATGAATATAACTAATTCATTTCCGCAAATGTAATACCCAACTTGTATATATAGAAGATAGAATTATTAAACTTATATCAAGCAAAGCTACGGAGACCTCACGAGTTTGACTATAAGCAGGATTCACTGTCCTGCGCTTGATGGAAGCACAATCAAATATTTTGGAGTATCTGTATTAATAAAGTTAGCTAAAACTGTGATTATGCTTGAAGTTTGTTGGAAGCACTATCAAATTTTTTGGAGTACCTAAATGAATAAAGTTAGTTAAATTTTTTTATTATGATTTACGATTGTTGGAAGCGCAATCACATTTTTTGGAGAGCCTGAGTGAATAAAATTAGATAAAAATGTAATTATGCTTTAAGTTTGTTTGAAGCACAATCAAATTTTTTGGAGTACTCATAAGAACAAAGGTAGCGTAAAAATGTAATTATGCTTTAAGATTGTTGGAAGCGCAATCAAATTTTTTGGAGTACCTA
>JAQFYB010002441.1:0-24551 GCA_034694085.1 Pogonognathellus longicornis
AGTACACTAATAATAAGTGTTTCCTACAATTACACGCGTTTACAAACAGTTTTTTTAAATTGTGTTTGTACAATGTGCTTTAAAGTTAATAATTTATTATTATTGAGTCTATTGCCGCCAAGGCCGTATGCAGGATTTGGTTTCGGGGAGGGCACCAAGGTAAAAATGTTATTGAATATGTGTGTTTTCGCTCAAAGCGCGAAAATTTTTAACTAAATTGAGCCAAAATCAACCTAAAAAGTATAAAATTCGCGCCTAGCGCGAAAATTTTTGCGATTTAGGCACCTATTTTTTTGAGATTTCAGAGGGGGCACGTGCCCTAGTGCCCTGCCGCTAGATACGGCACTGATTGCCGCCCCCAGTGACCCTGCCGCCTAGGGGCAACTGCCCCCATTGCCCCCACGGTTTCTACGCCACTGATTGTGCCCCTTTCGAAAAGTACCATAAATCAAAGTTGTTGTGAATCACAACAACTTTGATATGCGCGAATTTGATGTATTTTACTTCAAGTTTGGCTCAAATTAGCACAATTTTTCGCGCTACGCGCTTTTGTTTTACAATATCCATTCATAAAATCAATTTCTTGATTGGGCCTTGATTTTGTCAACATATAATACGAAAGATTTATGATATTACAGTGATATTATTTGGTTGGTTAATTATTAAGACTACTTGACAACAAAAATTAATAAACTAAATGGCACTTTTTCACATTGCGCAAAATCCAGTCAAAAATTTTACTGTTATATTGCCTTCGTATTACCCGCACAGAGTCGCATACGTGCTATGCGAGGCCCTGAATTCAACGCATTTTAAATTTGAGGGTACTGAAATAAGAAATTAAAAATTGAATTGAGTTTACCGGAACTCCATCTAAACCGTCCAATCCGGTTGTACCTCTGAAATATACGTGTGTGGTTAATTAATAGTTACTTTGACAGTATATGATTTTAAATAAAAATATTAATGCAGTCCGGAATGGTATGTATTATAGTTTTCAATAAAAAGCATTTAACTGTAATCCTCTGAGACCCATATCTCCTCCTTGACCAAAGTAGCCTTTTAATCCGGGAGGACCAGATGGTCCGCTCACTAAAAAAAGAAGGATAATATACTGATTAAAGCATTTTATTAATTTTTTTACTGGGACGATACTGGAGGACACTTGACTATTATAAGATTATAATATAATAAAGAATAAGGAAAAATGTTATCATATCGAAATCACCTCCTTCTCCTATTTCTCCCTTTATTCCCATCGGTCCATCAAAGCCGGGATCACCACTATTGAAAATTGAGAGTTTTTAAAACAATTATAAAATACTTACAATGTTTTTTTCATGAATACACTTGTCAATTATTAAAACGTTTGAAAATTTTGTAGAACGCTTTATATAAATATTACCGAGGTCCCATGTCTCCTTTAAATCCTCTCAATCCGAACAATCCTGGCTCACCGATTTCTCCAAGGTTAATAAAATCAGCTCCGTCTCCAGGATCCCCTTTACAAAAAATATAATGAAACAGTCTTGTTATAAAACGATTAAAAAAGATTAAAAAATGTACGAGTTTAACGTTTATTTTATTTATTAAAATTATGCTCAAAAAATTATATAAAAAAATACCCGCCAATCCAATATCACCGAGTTCTCCCTTTTGACCCCTATCAAAAGATTGAAAAAATAATTACACATTTTATTTTTCATCCACTGACAAAATATTTTTGCCAATTTTACCTAAAACCTTCATATCCTATTGGTCCACGTAATGACTCTAAGTCCCGTATATCCGCCGATTCTCCTTTAACTCCAGGTATACCCTTAAAGTATTAAAACATTTTAAGAATTAGTATTCAAGTGTAATTTTATTTTGGATAGGTAAATTAAATCTTAGTTAGTAGCACTTAAAATTACCGGTCTTCCGGAGGGAGCGTCTAATCCATTCAATCCAAATTCACCACCAACTACATTTTACAACAAAAAACATTTACCTAATCCATTTTTGAAATACTATTTAAATAAAATTTAGTATATGTGGTATACCACAATCTAAAACTGTAAATAAAAAATAAGTACCTCCTTTATCTCCTTTAGTGCCTTGTGGTCCTTCGTCTCCAGGCCTAATGATTTTACGAGACATTATTGAGCAATGACATCAATGAGGAAATTCATTGTAATTTAAAATTAATATAGATGGAGTGTACTTATAGAATATTGTTTAGTTTTTTTAAGCAATTGTTTACCGTCCATAAGGTCCAGGTGATCCTGGAGGACCATCTACTCCGGGGAAGCCCTTAAAAATACATCACATCAATAAAGCAGGGAACATTACAATTTACAATTATTATTAAATAATATGAAATCAATTATATATAGACACTTAAAAAACAATTAAGAAATTAAGAAATGTTTACTTTATCGCCCTTGTAACCGGGAGGACCGAATGTGAGATTTGTTTCAGGCATTATTACTTCTCCAGGGTCTCCCTAAATATGAATCAACATTGACACATTACATTGATACTCAATACATGATTTTGAGAGTTTTGTGTTTCTAACTTCAAAACGTTTCTAGATATTTATATGAAGTCAACAAACGGTTATTAATTTTAATGTCAAATAAAAATGTAATTGCCTTAAATCCGGGCATTCCTAGTAAACCGGCACTTCCTGGACGCCCTGACTGACCAGCCCACCTTAAGTGTTAAAAAAATTCAGTTGACAATTCATGGTAGTGTGATTAACATGAAGAAATAGAAAATAGAAAATCATTTTGACTAACCCTATTTTTCCTGTTGATCCGCGAGGTCCTTTAGGACCTCGTTCTCCTGGAAGTCCTCTTTCACCCACCGGGCCTGGTAAACCAGAATATCCACCATTTCCTTTTTCCCCTTTGATGCCAGGGAAACCGTCGAAACACCGAGGACATGTTTCTATTTTAAAAATCGAAATTATAAAAATGATTAGTCATGGCTAGATTGATTAGAATTGAAACTTGGAGCAAAAATTGAATACATGGAAAATAAAATTTATACCTCCGAGTATGCCTTTCTTTCCAGGTCTACCAGACGGCCCATCAAAACCAGGTCTGCCACCGTCACCGGGAAGTCCAGGAATTCCTATGATTTTTAATTTAATTTAATTAAAATAATATTGCATTTAAATATAATATATACTGCACAATATGAAGTCAAAATCTTAGATAAAAGCAAACCTATAGGTCCAGCAGGCCCAACCACATTTACACCTCTTCCTGGTTGTCCTTTTTGTCCCTAGTCACACACAATAACAATTATATAAATAGTAAATAGCTATATTT
Source organism: Pogonognathellus longicornis (assembly GCA_034694085.1). Taxonomy (NCBI): domain Eukaryota; kingdom Metazoa; phylum Arthropoda; class Collembola; order Entomobryomorpha; family Tomoceridae; genus Pogonognathellus; species Pogonognathellus longicornis. Next base: position 3,318 of record JAQFYB010002441.1, read on the forward strand.
TTTTAAATAATCGTTTAAATCATTTTATAGTTTTCTGTTTTTGTATTTACTCAACGATTAAATTATTTTACACGTGCTAAACTTTTTTAATTATAGCGTTTATCAATGTAAAAAAATATTGTCAATTTTAAATGAAAAAAGTTGAAAAAGAATACCTCGAATCCCTGATCACCACGTTCACCGCGCAAACCATCTAGGTAACAAAAATGTCAGTCATGTTGATTTCCAAAATTATTTTCCAGCCCATCATAATCATTTTCACTGATAGTGTTGGTTATAATAATAGAATTACAAACTATATTTTATGCAGTACACAATGTTATAAAAAGTTTTAAAAGTTTATACCTAACCCATCGCGTCCTTGAATTCCGTCAATTCCAGCGGGGCCTGTTAAAATTAATTTAATTATTGTATTTATTACAAGGACACTAAGGTGCGGATTAATAATTCCACAGTTAATTGCAATTTATGGAAAAAATTGATAATTATTATATACCCAAAATTGTGAGGCCGGGTACTCCTTTAGCTCCCGGAATCCCGTCTGAACCCTAGAATATTGGGTATTGTGATTATTGATAATTAGATTTAATTCAAAATCTGTTTGAAATTATTTTTAAATTATTGTTTACCGGAACTCCCGGATAACCAGTGGGACCACGATCACCAGGTGGTCCAGGCTGTCCTCCATCACTAAAATATTGTTTCAGAAATATTTATTTTAATAAAAAGTAAATAATTTTCACATTTTTCTGTATTTAACAGTGAGAAAAGGTAATAATCTATTTCTGAAAAATGATTTAAAATTGAATTTTGAAAAATATTGTACCCTATTATTGTAATTCCGGGTACACCAGGTCTGCCTGGAGTTCCTTCTTCTCCAGGTGGACCACTATGTCCAGTTATACCCATTATGCCACTTGTTCCAGATTGTCCTTTGATACCTATACTCAAAATCAAATATAATATCAGAAGCTGACTCATCTAATAATTTGTAAATTCCTTGAAAATGACATTCTGGAATATAACACAAACCTTTTCCTCCGTGAAATCCAGTAGGTCCTATTAACGTTAAAAAACAAACAAAAATTAATGAAAACAAAAAACGAATATAAATAAGTTGCGCAAAATATTTATAGATGGTGGACCTTGTCTTCCGGCTTCTCCCTTGACACCGACTCCATCACCATCTTTGACAATTCCTGGTCGACCAAGAGGTCCTTGTTCTCCAGGTTCTCCACGACGCCCTGGATCTCCGAAGTCGCCCTTGGAATTAGAGGCACCTTCTAAACCTTCATAACTAAATTATATTCATTTTTTAAATTACATGAGTAACAGTTATTAATAATTACAAATATGAATAACTTCATTTAATATTTTTCTTCCCCCTGCATAAGGGAACTGCAAGAAAATAACTAAAACGGCAAAAGCGTTTTAGCTTTTTTATATTTTCTTAATATCTGTTTCAGCCGTGTATTTTAACTTATTAAAAATGCATGCCGTTTTGTGAATGTAATACTACGTTATTATTGAGATTTTGTACATCAAATGAAGGGAGTAAATATAATTAATTGTTACCCGGGGGCTCCTTTTATTCCCTTGTGTCCTGCAAATAGAAAATTACATTAACAATTAAATAAAAGAGAGAATAAAAAAAAATGATATAATGAGAAACATATTTATCTTTTGTAAAAAACGTTATTTTACCAGCTATTCCCTCTGGACCTAGTCTTCCTTGTTTTCCTCGAGGTCCTGCCTCTCCAGAATCTACAAAAACATGTTGGAAGTATTTGATTTGCAAACAGGAGGAATTGAAAATTTTATCCGCAATATTAATGCGGCATAGTTAAGAAATGCAAGTTTGGTGATATTAAATTATTATTTTATACCTCCAGATAAGCCTGATGTTCCAGGTGTCCCTAAAAGACCATTTTGTCCCATAGGGCCCAACGGTCCAAGAGATCCATGGGAGCCTTTTTCACCTTTGATGCCAATTTCCCCTTTAGGTCCCTTCTGTGTCACATACGGTGGCCGACTCAAATTAGCTCCGGAACTTTGCCCAGGTGGCCCGACATCACCTGGGAAAATTAATTTACAATTAGTTAATTTGATTTTGAATATAATATATTTACACCCATTTTTTAATTTAAATTGATAAAATCCGGAAAACATACCCGCATTTCCCTGTTCTCCTTTTTCTCCTGCAAAATAATAAGTTTCCATTTAGAATATTTATATTAGTATTATTTGGTTTTCAATGTTTAGTTTAATATTATTTCAACTTAAGAAGTTAACATTAGTCGATTTTCATATGAGCTAGGTAATCTTACATGGGCAAGTATAGTTAGAATATAATTGCATTGTAATAAAATGATTAATTGCTTTTAAAAAATTTATATTAAAAACATTGTCACCTTTGGGACTGAACTTCTGATCGCCTCGTTCTCCTTTTTCTCCTTCAAGTCCAGGTCGGCCAGGTATTCCCTAATAAATTAAATTATGTATTACAAAAAAGTAAAAGTGCGTGTAACATTTTACTGACCGTTTGAAATATTATATGCAGTGGTTCAAATTTTTACCGCGTCACCAAAATCCCCTCTCATTCCAGAAACACCTTAAAGATTTATACAGGAATGTAGTTAATATTTTTCTAGTAATGTGTGTATTTTATTTATCCAGGGAAAAGTACAGTTAATACCGGCAATAGGTCAGGTACACAAAAATATTTCTTACCTGGAAGTCCAGAGTACCCTGGGAATCCGGGGCCACCTTGTAGTCCACCATCACCTCTGTCACCTTTAAAATAATATTCCATTGTAATAAACATTATTGTAATTAATGGGGCGTGTAAATTGGTTTTTCTAGTATTGTATTTTACCTTTGAAGCCTTCACTGTTAATTCCTCCATCGCCAGCACCTTTAGTAAAATAAAAAATAAAATCCAATTTACAGCAAATGCATTAAAAAAAATCATAAAAAACCGATAATTGGCCGATTTTAGTATAATGAATGCAGAATTTTGGGGAAAAAGATAAAACAAATTTAATAATTAATCTGAAGGTAAAAAATGATATAATAACTTCATACTTCCTTGTGGGCCGTCGGCTCCCTCAGTTCCTGGAAGTCCTCTTCCTCCAGGACCGCCAGGGATTCCATCATAGCCTTCATACAATGAAATGTGTGATTATAGTAAGTGCAATATTATATGGTAAATGTTTTTGTGGTAATAAAAATTATATTGAATTTTACCCGGGTTTCCATGAGTTCCATTGCAACCGTTCAGTCCAGTAGTTCCTTTCGAACCAGCGTCTCCGGGTCTTCCAGGAGCTCCAGGTGCCCCCGAGAATCCAGGTGCGCCTATTTTGTGAGTTATAAAATATTCAAAGATCAGTTGCAAACATAAACGGCTTATTTACTTTCCGGTGTACATAAATGATAATTTTTTTACCTGCATCTCCTCTTAAGCCTTTTAGCCCATCACTGAAATTATGTACATATAATAAATCAAATTCAATTAAATATTTAATAGATGAAGTACATAAATAAACTTTTAATAATACAAAAGTAAAATTAAAATAGTAACTGAAAAATTATAATTAAAAAAATATAAATACAATTATCATCATTTAATTGGAAACATAAAAAATGCTTCTTTTATTTTAACTAATCATTTTCTTAAAACATTACCTTCCGGTCCATCCGCCATCACCCTTCTGACCTGGGAAAGAAAGTTAGCTTTTTACTAATGGCATTTATATTCAAAGATTTTTGTAAATATAAGAGAGTTCTTAAACCTCGGATTACTTATTAAAATGTTCATTATTGTTAGAAAGTTAAATAACCCATCAATGTTTAATTTAAAAAATTTATTTACTTCGTGGCAGATCACAAATAATGAACATTTCACACATTTGTGTTTGGTTGTGTCAATATGACAGTAAAAGGTCAAGAATTTTTTAAATTGTGTATGTTTCAAACTTTCAAACGGTACCTTTTACTCCAGGTGGCCCATCTAAACCAGTGTCACCATAAAATCTAAATGCACAGGTTGAGTAAATTATAAAAAATGGATTTCAGATAAAATTGATTAAGTTATTTTTGTGGTATACGGCATAATGTATTAAAATACCTACACACTAAATATACACAGTTAAAAAGATTGGTTGTTTAACAAAATGAGTTACTTTTCCGTATAGATTAGTTAACACATGTTTTAAAACAGACAGTTAATCAACATAATGTATTTTAGCATTGAGGAAATAATTGATTTTACCCTTGAGGTCCTGTCAATCCATGTATTCCAGCCTCTCCCGACAAACCTTTCTCTCCTGTTGTTTTTCAATTCAGAAAATGACGAATTTATTAAAAAACTGTAATGTAACGGCAATTGAGTTTATACAGAATTATGAAACAAAGAGAGCTATTATTGATGTTTAGTACCTTTACAAAAGCATGGCTCAAATTGACATCCAGCACAACTCTGTATGAAAAACACGTTTATATACAAACAATTTATTGAATTAACAGGAAAGTTATATAATAAATACATTTATCATTCATGAGTAAATTTTATAGTTCATATTTCGAAAAATCACAACTACTTGGTTATATAATCATTTATGATATCCTGTCTAAATACTGTGTCTATAAACAAGGCTTTACACAGCGGTATATATGACACGCTAATTAATTAACAGCCTGTACCCTCACCCCCAATAAATAATCCGAAGAGAAAAGTGTGAGTATAACATATTTTACACCGTAAAAGTACCTTACTGAAACGGCGAAACATTTCTTACATTGCTAGCTGTTAATACAAAATCTACGTTTTTGAAATAACCTCGATTGTGAATAAAATTGTGACATTCAGGGCCCTTCAGAACAAAACCAAACTCTGGTTAATATATATCCTCCTATTAAGGATAAAAATCAATTATCCACAATTGAAAAAAGCCACTGAAAACTAAAATTCAATACAGTTCTAAGTACCCCCCCCCCACCCTCGAACGTTAATATTATATTGGGAATTTATTACCAACAAAAGCAAATGGCCAAATATAGGTGACAATTCGTCGCTTGATAAAACTGAGTGATACAACAACAAGCTATAGGTGTAGCTTAGAACTCACCATACACACCGAGTTCTTTTTAACGTGTTATAGCTATGGAGATGTGTAGGAGTTGAGACTTGACACCTGTCTGATTTTAGTATTATAAAGCTCTTGACATTGAAAACAGATACTTAAAATATTATATTTTGCATTGAATATGTTGTAAACTGACACTGAAAGTATAAGATGATCGCAGTCACTGACATTAGTTTATTATATTATATTGTGTGCAAAAAAACTTTTTGGGAAGTACCCTTTTGGAAGGGTTAAAATACAAGGCCATAAAATTTGCTATAAAATATCATAAGTCTCAACTCCTAAACCCAGATCACTTTTAAGGTGAGTGGCGACCATTTTGCTAATTTGACATTTTTTCCCCACTCATTTTGCTATAACTTGAACGGAAGCTCTTTCAATAAACGTTAGCAACTTTATAGATATGTATATTGTATCTTTAACTTATACAACTTAATTGTTTTCGAAAAATTTGAAACTACAACAGTTACTACAGCTTAAAACAAAGGTGTAGTAACTTTTGAAGTTTCAAATTTTTCGAAATAATTTAAGTTGTATAAACTAAAGGTACAATATACAGCTATAAGAGTTACTAAAATGTATTCAAATCAGAGTTTTCGTTCAAAAGTTATGGCAAAATGATTTGAAAAATACGGTGGAATTAGCGAATTCCACGCCTCGCAATTCTTTTCGAGCGCCCGGGGAGGACTTTTTACTTTGTATTCGCATTTTTTTGCACTGTAAAACTTTACAGACTAAAATTAAACGTTGTCTAATTATTTTTTTGTGTTCTTATCCAATAGTTCATATAAAAATATTTACAATTTCAAGCCATTTTGACCTATATAATGCACATACCTATTACAATCTCTTCGACACAAACTAAATGACATAACTCTTAACGTAGTGTCTCTTGGCACGACAGCCTGCTAATTTTAAGCGCCCAGCACCTCTGAACCCGAGGCCCCTACCATACGCGAGGCCCTGGGCGGTCGCCCTTTCTGCCCATGGCTAAAGCCGGCCCTGCTGATTATACTATAATGCAACTAAATATTGCTATTATTATTGGCATGCAGTTTTATTACCATTACACTATTACACAAAATACTACTCTCTACATAGGCGTAGCTAGGGATTGGTTTCGGGGGGGGGAACTCAAAACATGAGGTATACAGGCATATTATATGTTCTCACATTGGGGGAAAATTTTATCAAATTTAGGTAAAAATGAACATAAAATACATAAAATTTGCGCTTAGCGCGAAAAATTTAACGATTTTGGGTAGTTTTTTGGAAAAACAACCGATTTTTTACGGATTTCTAGGTGAGGGAGGGACAATTGCCCCTTACCCCCTGGCTAAGTCAGTGGCTCTACATTATTATATAGAAATGAAACCGAGATTCAATAAATGTCTGATTAGTAGTTAGTTAGCGGTTCTAAATACAATCACGGCAGAATTCAGACTTATATTTGTTTCTAGAGGGGATTAACGTTTGAATTCTATTATAATTATTGAGAAAATTGAGGTAAATTATGCCATAAGCAACATAAAAATTATAAAATTTGTGATTTTGTGCACTTTTCATTGTAAAATAACTTTTAGTGAGATTTTGGGGGAGGGGGCACGTGTTGGCCGCCTTGCCTCTAGATACAGCATTAATGACAGTCAAAATAATAATTATGTAGAGGTACTTAATATTATTAGTTAAATTTTCAAAAACTAAACTTACCCCTTCAGAATATGACGGCAAGAAAAACAATATAAAAATGTAACTGCACGTGTAAATTATCCGAAAATGTGCAGTTCTTGCTTTCATCTTCATTTCAGAGAAATTATTCTAATGAGAGCTGTTCCCAGCTCACACTATGCTAAATAAAGTTCACTTTCGTATATGAAGATAAAAATACAACTTATTCACCGATAGAAAAAGGAAGACACACTCAAGATATTCAGCACCGGCCCGTGCTCACATAATTTTTCACTTTTTCAAATTTATAAAAACATTTCACACTTGATTTAATTATTTAAATAATTAATTTCACACGTGCTAATCTCAAATTAACAGTGTCCTACGTAAAATGGACTTTGACTGGAAAATAGCACAATTTTAACTGTAGGAATTCTCTTGTATGTCCACAGGATGTGAATTTTCTTAAATACATATACAGCATAGAAATAACAATAAATATTAGCACCGAACGTATTATTGCCATACAATATGGCCTAGTTTTTGACTACACTATTACACATGGATGTATTTCATGCACTTTGATATCAAAATAAAATCTCGACGTTCTTAAAGATACACACGATAGCTGCCTTGAATTTTGCACCGCAGCCTGCACAAACTAAAAGTCTATTGTCTACAAACGTCCAGTGCTATTTTGAGAAATCATGCGTCTAATAGTTCTACATGTACTAGTTCCACTAAATTCCTACACCCTTTATAATAATACACACAAAAGGAACTATTTTTTGTGTATTTGTCAATGTAAAACAATAACCGTAGTTTATACACACAACAGGACGAGGATGTAGTAAGCACTCGAAAATACACAACTATAAAAATAAATTAATCGTACAGTCACATTCCGATGAATGAATACGGGGAATAAATTATTATATGTAATACTAAACAATAATTTTGTGTGTGTAATCCTTCCTTGGGGAAATGCAAGGAGGAACTGAGAGCACGATAACGATAAAGATAGAAAACTGGAAGGCAGAAACACTCTGTCGTGTTTTGTGTAAGTTTATATAAGGGTGAGAGAGAGAGAGAGAGAGGATTTAACTTAGTATTAGTATTACTGGACTAAAAAAATCAAGTCTGTATATATAAACCTTATAGACATCTCAATGTTGTTGAAGCAACAATATACAGTAAATGCAGGATCGAGTACGAAGAAGAAGATGAAGACGAAGAAGGAGCAACAGTCAATGAGACGTCTTTATAGCTCAACACACACACACATGTACAAAATGTACATACTTTTGAGAAGAAGGGAGACTTAGACTTAGACTCATAATATAACTCTCTCTGTTTAGTCCGTTCGTAGTACTCATTCAGTTTGTTTTGATGGTATCCAATGCATTGCTCCTAATAATATTACAGACTTGTATTTTTATATTCATAAAAACAATAAGGGTGTATAGTTCATCTTGTACATGTTTTATGACTATGTATATGTAAAATTAAATAATATCCATGTGTAGCTATTCACTTCAGAATGTATGAAATTGAAAAATATAAATTTCGATTCCTTCAATCTCATTATTGCGGTACATAAATGAGAATGAGAAATATTTTCTATACAATCTCAATGCTTTTAATGTGACGATTATTATTATTAAGTAACTGATTGCTAATAACTTATTAAATTTCCATGCAGATGTCCTACTTGTTATAATGAAGACTGCAATGAACTATTCACAGGAATTTAGAGAGAATAAAGGTAATATTATAATAATAATAAGGGAATATTTTAAACAGTGAATAATTTTTACATAGGTGGGCAGTGTGTCAGTATTTATTTCCTTTGGTGTAAAATGATGTTACATGTAGGATGGCAAATATGACATGCAAATAAGTATACTGAGAATAGTCGTTGTATAGAAATATATTATAATACTGTGTGTGTGGGGTGTTATACCAATACGTTAAGTATTAGTAAAGTAGTATTAAGTAAAGCCTACGAGCACAAGTTACATATTATTATGTACATGTAAAATACAAAGCGAGTTGAGTTGAGTGCAATGCAATGCTGCTTGAGATTCTCGTCTTTTGATCTTTTGGTGTGCGTGGTTGTGTGTAAGTAACTTGTGCTCCTTCTTCTTTCTTCTTCGTTTTTTCCTAAGGGAGGAAGTTCTCGTCTTTTCTTAGACGGGAAAGAATCCTGCTCTGACTCTGTTTACATTTTCCCTGCTCAAGAATACACCCTGCTCGCTCTATTATTATTGTTATGCTCTTTATAAGGCATCACAAGTCTGGATAGTAATGTTAGTCCCTTATTGTATGTATGTATACACATACTATTATTATACGAGAAACTTAAAAACATCCCTTAGTATTTTCTATCGCATTCCTAGTGTAAAAGATGTTCTGGCGTTCATTTCGTAAGTATATTGGGTGTGCATGTGCATAATAACAAAAAAATATGTATTTGTATGAAAAACTATATACACTGTACTCACGGTATAAACATAGGAGTGTTCTAATACACACATCATGCACCTTCCCCGCTGCATATATGTATATGTAATACGTTTAAACAGTTTGTATTTTAGATGGTACCCTTATACTCAATAACTTACTTGCCGGGTTGCCGGTTGCACTTACTTATATACATACACGTTTTTCTTTTCTGCTTGTGTACATAGTGTACACACACATTGGTGAGTGCAATGTGCATACAACCGCACAAAAAGAACCTTAGAATGCATCTTGAGATTTTCCACGCATTTTTCTTTCGGAGCTCTTTGGATTTGTACGGGTGGGTGGAACAAGTCTGGTTTTTGGTGCTTTACCTACGCCAGAGGCTATGCAGCTGATCATATTGCATTTAAATGTCTCTTGAACTCTCAAGTCCCGAATCATATTGCGTTTTATTATTGAATAATATTATAATAATGATAGAACAGAGCTAAGCTCTTAATAAGCCAATCCACCCACACATCCAATGTGCAGGTATACATAGTTGTGGTTCATATGAATAAATATCATCAGCGAATCAAACATGATTTGAGCTTCTATATAATTACGCTGGCATAATATTATGTAAAAGCTAGCTTAACACTAATAAGTATTCTTGTAAACGTGTAATTTTCTGGATGTAACTATGTGGTACTGTATTATAAACCTGTGACGTAATTAAGTACCTACTAAATTGTATTTATACTGTTTTCAAAATTGGGGTCATATTGTCAGATCAGACTCATCAGACACAACAATTTAATCTCGTGCTAATTATTATTGTATTAAACCGTATTGTCTTATCTTATCACAATTGTATTTTACTACTTCTAATTAAATATTCCAATGTCATATTTCAAAATTAAATTGGTCGTCATAAATAACCTTACAGAAAAATTAGCAACAAGTAGAGCTGTAAAAGTCTACAGGAAATTAAGTAAAAAATATATCTAAATGGAATAACCTGGATAGCCATCGACTATTAACTTGTTGGGTTGATTATTTCGATGTTGATATGCATGACATGTTGAGACATCGGTTTTATTATTGAAGCAAACTGCGAAATGACAATCAAGTTAGATTTAAAGGGGGTATTCTGAGCAGAATACATGTTACCCTCCTCAGAATAGTGTTAGGTAGGTACTGGGTAGGTACATTTTTCAAATGTAGCATGAGCTACGCCTGCTACGCTTTAGATCAGTAATTCATTGAAGGTTGACTTTATAATGTTATCTCAAAGAGGTCAAATATGAATGAACATGCAAATGTAGGTCGAAATCTATGGTTTGTCATTGTCAGTGTGTTTATGTATTGCAATGTCTCTTACTATACGCGTACGTGTGTCTCCTTCAATATTGTTTAATTTTGTAATAATTATTTGAAATTTTTAACCATTTTTGAAGTGTAGTTGATACCCATGGTTCTTACATAGCCTAGGTAGATAATCAAACTATTTATATGTATCTAGGTATTCATTAAATTAAATTAAGTTAAATCTTGTAGTTGTAAACGGAAAATTAAACAGTTTACATGTGTTTTCACATATGGATAGTATTAAGAATATTTTGGAAAATTTGGCCAAATTTCAGATGCCTTCATTTGATAAAAAAATTATGTCTAAATTTTTATAAATTTGACAACTAATAATTACTACGATATTAGGGAAATGCACAACTATTACATCCAAGCCCGCAAAGAAAATTAATTAGGTAGTGGTTGTAATATCTAACGGAGATACTACGCTAACTGTTTACATACATTTTTATATTCATTAAAATATTTTATAGTTGGTATATGCAAAGACTAGAATTTATTTATTTAGAAATCCAGTGTTTTGTATCATGCTACGTATATAAATATTTACATTACAATCGTAAAATTGCAAAGTAGTTTTATATTATGTGAATGAGCTGAGATGATATGTGAAAGTTCAAGCTAACAAGTACATGAGTCAATGTGACACGTACTCTTAACTATTTTCTGAGTGTTTGTCAATAGGAAGTTAAGAAAAGATAACAAGCGGATGATGTCTCACATGTCTTGTCCTATATTCGTCCATTAAATCTGCAGTCATATTTATAATTTGCACTCATACTTAAATATAATATCTATTCTGAGTACCACATTCACACAGTCAAATACACACAGTACAATTCTTTTCTTGCTTTTGTACGAATGACGTATGCAAAAGTAAAAACGTCTCGTCTGTCCAAGTTTCCTTGATAAATCTTTCCTCCTTTTGCAGGTTATACTTCTGAATGTGATTAAATTTTAAATTTTTAACAAAATTGATGAAGCAAAAATGTTCAATTCAGTACTCACCAAATACCGCCTTATTGAAAGCACTTTATTAAGGGGGTGGGAAAAGAGGCGAATGCCTCTTCCGAAATTTTAAGACTCACCCTAGATATATTGGGTTGTTTTTCCCAAAAAGCCGATTTTTGACTATTTTAAGAATTTTGAATCTCGTACCTCATAAAATTGTACCCTAGCTATAGAATCATTGGTCACATGAAACTATGTTATTAATGAGCATAATTTGTTTGACTAAAGTTTACAATTTAGTAATATTTCTAACCTCTAAACTTAAAACATATTGTCAAGGTTACTTTGGTCTATCCAGAAGATAAATTTGCATATAATATGAACAGTTCTTAACGAAGACTAAACATTCTTTGATATTTTTGCTATGTTTGAAAATTACTGTCACACATGCCAATAATAAGTCGGCAAAGGCATGTAAAATATGTAGTTACTTATAATTTTGTCATTGTTTATAGTCGCAATTTAAGCTGCGAGCCAAGTTTAATTGTTGAAAAATATATTTAGTGCAATAAATGCTTCTGTGACACAATTACAATTACAAGAATCCGCTCATGTAATCAAGCAAAAATTTTGTGAATTTTAATTGTTGTTGTAAGTTTTTTTTTCTCGTTTTCCAGTTATAAAATGTAGAAATTAGCGTTCAAATAGTTACCAAGTTATTTACTGTAATTTGCATGAATGGAAAGATAAAACGCCAGCTGAATTCTATGCACAGAAATATACTTCAGGACAAGCAGTTATATAATAGTCCAAATTGCCATCTAGAGCATTTTAATGCAAGTAATCTACCTTAAGAGTCTAAATGCACAGGGGGCGGGTAGAGTATAGAAGTTATTCAGTAGGTACGCATGGAGCTAATACTTACAGATGTTCATGGTTCATTATGCAAATCTATGAAAGTGCAATATTCGTTGCATATTGTTTTGAAATGTGTTAGTCACTGCTGGGCTGAATTCGTTTTGAGGTATCTACAGTTTTCATATGCACTGTAAGTTGATTTGATTCGCATACCTCATAGTATTTCTCATCAATTTGAATAATTCAAACATCAAGGCTGAAATTGATACATTGTTTTGATTTGGACGATAAATTAATATGTATAATATTTTTCTAGTATTTTTAGCAATGTGTATCTATGACATAGTTTTCTAGTAAGGTGAGGTCATAGCTTAGGGCTCTAATCTTCAAAACCTTCAGATATGTTAAAAATTGTTGGGTTAAATATTCACCCAAATAAAGAATAGAAGTTTAACTTTTTCTCTTTATTTGAGTGAAATTTGAACCATAGTGTGGCATTACCTAATGTTATAATTTTTGACATGGCTGAAGGATTTGTTCATATAATATTATGCTATATGCTTCACCTTATTTGTTATTAGAATAAACGTTCGGTCGTAGCCCACATGGATCTCTACAGTGACAGTAAGTGCTGAAAAGTAAATCATGTTTTTAAAATGCCTTGCTGTAGGTATTGCCGATTTTGTGCTATTCAGACATTTTAAAAATTATTACTCATTCTCCCACACAATAAACAATTTTAGTTTTAGTATTTTATTTCCACGCGAATTTATTTTTCATTTTTATGGAGTTATATAACTACAGACAACAAGGTATGTAATTTTAAGTATACCACTATAAAAGTAAAGGAACCTATTTAATTTTAAAACAAGAATAGGTAGGTAGGTATATAATTTTGTAATGTATTGATTATGTCGAGAGAAAAATACTCAATCAAGATATCTACTCAAAATTTTGTAACGTGTCATACAGTGATATACCCAGTTTATATTGTTTTGTGTATAGGTAATATTATAATCTAATGTAATTACAATATGTAAAATATCTGTAATTAAAATATTGAATTTAAAATTATTCATCAGATCCCCACTTATAAACTAAAATTTTATCTCATTTAAATTTGTAACCAATAAAGCCGTACTTGCAACTATATTTTTATTTCGATTTACTGTAATGTTATTGCCCTTCTATATGTTTTTTTAAATTCCTATACTGTAGTCGAATTTTGAAAAGTACTAGGTGAAATTAATCAAAAATCACGAGTAAAATACTCCTTTTACTCGTCACTCGTCAGGCTATATAAGATCGCTTTAGATTTTGTCACTAATTTATAATGTTGAGGAGGAAAGACCATGTTCATCACAATGAAGGCAACGGGGTATATTTCTATCAACTAAATTGTTACATTAATCAGAATATTATTATTTCATTTCATTTGCCTAAAAGCATCATTGTTTTCAAAATGAAATTATCATGGATGTTTTAATTTAATATGCATATCCAGAAAATGTTGTGTACGGTATATGCTTCCGCAGAAGGAGCATGGAAAGCAGGTTTTCTCTGAAGTCGTCGATCCATTTACATTATTATTGCCATCTTCAACATTAGAAACTTGTTGCTGCTCTTCGCTACACATTTGATTGGTGGAAGACACTTCAGCATCATTACTTGACGAATTAGTCAAATCCACAATTGGAATTTCCCGCTGAGGTTGTTGAACAATAGTTGAGCCACCATTGCAACCAAAAGTGTGCTGTGTCATGTCGTTAGCACTACCAAAATATTTTCCACACTCCGGACATTCGTAAATCTCATGCTTGTTCTGCAAATGAGTTTCCAAAGCGGCTTTGGTGATGTAATATATGTCACACACGTGACACTCGTGGCGGGCAGATGTTTCCACATTCGAAACATTGTGCCTCTTCATGTGAGAATTCAACAGAGATTTTTGAGTAAAGTAAACTTTGCAATGATCGCATTTGAAAGGAGTTTGTATGTCGTGGATTCGCATGTGATTTTCCAAACTGTGGGGTTTGATGTAGGCTTTGTTTACACAGTATTTGCATTTGTGAGGTCTTTCTTGAGTGTGGGTTTTCAAGTGAGTGTTTAGCTGAGCTTCATGGAAAAATGTTTTTTTACATTTGTTGCAACGGTGATTTTTTTCTTCGGAGTGACTTTGCATAATATGCAATTTGAGAGTTCTTTCAGAGACGTAGAACTTTTCACATGTTGGACATTTGCACGTCCGTGGTCTAGAGTGACTTGCAACATGTCGGTTGTATTCTTGAGGCGAAGTGTATTGTTGGTGACATTTAGGGCATGTGTAATATTTTTCGCATTGGTGTGTTTTCATGTGATCGACCAAATCCTTAGAATCACAAAATAGCTCCGGGCATTGGAAACAAAAATGAATTCTTTCTTTCGTAAGATTATTTTTGATGTGCTCCTTGTGGGCGGTGTCATTTGGGAATGCTAAGAGACATCTGTGGCAAAATATCGGCCGTCCAAAATGTGGGGGCCGAGCAATGGGGTTAACGCTGCTGTAATTTATCGGCTGCTCAAAAGTTGGAGGCGGAGCAATACTGTTAGCGCTGCTGTAATTTATCGGCTGTTGAAACGGTGGAGGTGGAGCAGTACTCATGACGCTGCTGTATTCTCTGAAGGAGCTTCCAAGACTTTCTCCAGTATTTAATTCTTCTCGATAGGTCGAAGGTGCCCCAATTTGAATATTTCCCGCGCTATTACAAAATATTTAAAGAGTATGTTTGTAATTGCAATTTTCATTTCATTTTCATTTGTGATAGGTACATTAGAAAATAAATAAGTACAACTTAGAAATGTGTAAATTATATATCATTGGAAAGCGTACTAAATTGTGCTACACAAATAAAAATCGTGAGACTAAAAATGAGATGTGCAAGTGTCTCCTGGCTATGAGTCTGATAAAAACAACATTTTCTTAAAAACACTGTGCGAAAATAATTTAAGCCTTCAATTTCATTTACATAAATACAATTACGTTTTTCATTGAGTTTAGAGATTTCAGTGTCAATTGTGTCCATTCTATTCTTAACATTTATATACATAAAATGGCGTATTTAGGGAGGAGCATAGGAGACTGCTGCTACCTCCGACTATTTTTAGAATATACACTGTATAACATTATTACATTTTCCAAAATGCAGGTCCATTTTGTATTTTGACCTACCCTCCCTCCCCTTATACGTAACATGGAAGCTCCCAAGCATATTAAAGGCAAGTCAAAAATGATATTTTCTTAATAAAAATTTGTCGCAGTTAATTTGTAAACTAATTGTACAAGACATTCATTTCAGTTTTAAAATTGTGATTAAAATGTAAGATTACAATATTTTTTGAAATCCGTGGCATTTCCAATCACATTAAGCATTTGTTAAAAATATACCTGGCATCGTTATGGAAAAGTGTGCCACCAAGATTAAAGACGCTGGGATTCAAGCCCATTGGTGTCACCATATTGGGCGTCTGACCGTTAATTTGTGCACCACGCATTTGGTTGGACATTCCATTAGCTGAGTCCATGTCGAATAATTACGAATGAAATATTTCAAAGGAAACTGGATATTCAGCAACAACAGTTTTTTGTATTTTTGAGCTATTGACAATGAATGAAAATTAGTATTTATGGGATTATATTTATCATATACGTTTTTGAAAGACAATTAATATTAAAATACTGTGAAAAGGAGAATGTAAAGTTTATTTATTCTTACCGTGCTAAGCACTTTCATTCGCTTTCCGACCGTGAATAATTGAAGAGCTGGATGGAGACTATATCATTGCATTAAAATCAGAGGGGTTTACTTTTACTACCGGGTTCAAGGAATAATGAAATACAGTGGGGATATTAAGTATTGAAACTTACATTGAATGAAAACCAAGTTTTCTGAAGAAAAAACATTTAATTTAAAATTACATGTGTCAATTCAAATTAAGCATCTTCACTCTAGTGGTGTATTGGTTAATCAAAGGTAAATAATAATCAGATATGTAGCTAGGAATGTAAGCTGGGGGGCAAAAAGGCGCACAGCCACGCGTTATATTTATAAATGAATTCCTGGGAAGAGAAATTCCAAATATGTTGTACAATTGAGTTCATAATAGTACTTTGCAAAAATAAATGTTGGTAGTCTATTTCTATGGAAACAAAAGAATTATTTTATTTCGCTCGTAACGTCAAAAAAGTTCAGATTTTGTAGGGCAAAATAGCATATTTTTGAGATTGTAATTCAATAGTTAAATCCAATGAAAATAAATAATGTTGTCCCTTTATTTAAGTTCAGGAGACATGTACATGAGGAAAATCTTAATTTTAGAGGTTTGCACTCCGCTTTGTTTTCTAACTATTTAAAATATGTGCTCGCAGTTTCAGTAAGACTTGGACCATTTTTTTGGACTTACATAGAGTGTGGTCAAAGTTGACCAATTATAAAGCATACCAGGTATGCATTAGTTTTCTCATATAGTAAAGGGAAATTTTTATAAACACCATAAGTATCCTGACTTTATAAAGAGAAACATTTTGTTTATTTCATTTGTTTCATACATTGTCAATGCATGCAAAATCCCAAACACATGTTTGAAACTACTAATTCAAAAAAAAATCTATGCGTTAAGCTCATCACCAATAAACAAAAACTTGATTTAATGACGATTATAGTATTAGTCTGTCAGGTGTGTAAATAAAAATGTTGTACTGGATTAGTTTAACAATTTCATTGAATTCCCTTAAATTGCAGAAAATAGAGATGCGGATGATAACAGCAGCAACTGAACAGGTCAGTAGAGTTAGCATAAATAAAAGTGACGCAGTATAGTAGCAAAAGGTTGAGGTGTAATCACGGAATATAATAATAAGGCTTAAAGAGACACCTGTGAAAGTGTATGCAACTTATATCAGGAAACGTTTGCACTGTATAATTTTCTTATTTGAGGTACCTATACAGACACTCATATTGGAGCCATTGTCACAAATCGATTTTATATAAAAACGTCATGACTAATAATTAATTAGGCAATGTCTATATAATTCATCAATGTATTGATCAATTAATGTCGTACATCCTTCATACACAACAGGTGGGTTGGGTATATATAAATAACCCGTACATATTATAGGACCTTATAAAAAAATTTTATCCATCTATCATACACAATTTTCTGTTAGTAAATCAGTAATCCTAAAAATAACAAATAATTTCCCTGTATAAAACACTACTAAAAATTCATATACAAAATAAAATGTTACTCCATTCAATACCTATAAGATTTCTCTAATTACTCTGCACCTGCACGAGGAAAAAAGGGCTATGTTTTATGGTGAATAAGTGCACTATCATGCCATTTATACTGGAACGTATTGCATACCTTGGAGTGTTCGTTTCAGCGACATGGTATACCTACGAATGTTTGACTGAAGTGGCTACTTAAATTGAGATTAAATACAAATATAGTTAAAAATAATATTAGTGATAAGGCTACGATTGATAAATTTTAACCTTATGACTACATCTTGGAACTATAAGTAAAATAAAGTTAAGATAAGGTTAAATCGTCTTTTGATTACACCTCGTTTGCTATTTTATGGCTTTAAATTTATTATTAATTTTCAAAATCATTTGAAGATACAATAATTGTTACTAGAAAATATCGCTAGCAATATATTATGTAAGTACATAATGCACAGGAAGTAATAGTTTCCTGTTAAAGTTAAAAATGTTTCGTTTCTTTTGCACCAGTTTTACCATCTTCATGAAAAGCGAGCAAACAAATATTCTATTGTAAAATCTTCATTTTGATTAAACATGGATTCTTTTGCACCATAATACATTTAAATATTCAACCTTGTATAAAATAGGGATGCTTCCTCCCCTTCATGCGTAGGTGGTATGGCCAAGACACGTAAGCTGTAACGTCGCAATATGATTTCCATGCCCTTGACATTTCCTTACACGTCATCGCAAATTCTAAATGCATTACGGACAAGTGCATGTAAATTATAAGCACGACCAGTTATAAGTATACAGGATATTCAACCGAATACATATTCAAGTAAGGGGCCAGTAGATTTTGCTCAGTCTAACAATTAAATAATAATATCTCAGCATAGCACAGCAAAATAACCTACTCTTTTACTAATATTACAAAATTTTACATTAGCAACACATGAGTATAAAACACATATATACAATAAATTGATAGAATATAGATTGGAGAAAAGATAATATGTAATCCAGAGCTGAGTAACACACACACATTTCGTTCTCAGTGACTTATAAATAATATAAGTTTATATCCCCTGTATTGCATTTTAAGATATGCACTGCCTCTTGCATTATACTAATGAATACCAGAGCTTCAAATTATTGTTTATGTTCCATAAGGTATACCACAGGTTCCATGGCAAAAAGGTCAGAGCAAAACGGTCAGAGGCATGTGGCTAAATAGGTCTGAAGACATAACGGTCAAAGCAATACCAGTCAAGATATGGACAAATAAGACAATGCATGTAAAGGTCAAATAATGAAATGCAATGATAAAAATATGAAACAAACTATGCAAAATCTAAGAAACAAATCAATCCTGAATGGGAATAGATAGGGAAATGAGAAATTTAAAACAAAGTGTAGATATGTTCAAGATAAACCACATTAAACATTAGTTGTTCTTACACCACGATGGCCACCGCACGGATTGCAGAGAGACATTATTTGGAAGGTTATTCCTACGTAAAAAGTGCATTCTTAAATCCAAGAAATACTAGCAGTGCTCAGAAAGGGACAGTTTACATTGTAGAGCTACTCTAATAGAAGATCAGACGACTTCTAAAATTATAAAAGGAAAATCCGAGCATTCACACCCTCCTAATGCAATACGGTAATTGTTTACTAAAGTATTGCAACCAAGTAAAAAATTTCATTGTCAAAATAAAGCTCTGTGTATCTCATTTTGACTTATTTGGTTCTGACCTTTATGTCTTTTGACCAATTTCACTTTGACCTGTATTCCTCTGACCTTTTTCGCCACTTTTTTCTGACCTGTTTGGCTTGACCGATTCGCCCTGCTACCCAACGATCATATACAGTGAGAGTCACTTAAGCCATCACATGAGATTATAACATGAGTAGGTATGCTAATACATAGGGTAGGTACCAAGAATAACAGCACAAATGACTTGTTGTCATCGATACAATTAGGTTTCGAATTTTTAATAGGTTACCTACCTGTGTTAAAGATTGCATGTGACGAGTTAAGTGACTCTCACTGTATAATAACCGATGGCTTCTCAACATATTGGCGGTGTTACGTAATGGGTTTTAAAGGTCACTCATCTGTTAATCACAGTCGTACTTATGTTAGAAGAACACCTGCAATTATTAATGATATCCATCCTCGGGTCGCCGAATATTCGGAAATATTTTCAGGGTTCAAGTTCACTCAAATACCTTGGAGAGAATGAATCGAGATTGAAAATCTATGATCAGAACTTGCCGCAATGAAAGGATGTTGCCAGATGTAAATTAACATGTATATGTACAAAAGAAATATCCTAGACCAACTTCCAACACTTGGCGGAAAATATTTACAATTTTGTAGGGATGTTATCCGCATTTATGGTGGCCCGAATCGAGTAGGTATCCGAGGTGAAAACTGTCCATGTCAAGAATGTGATGAGGATATTTAGTTTAAAATGCCCCATTTTGAGCGAAATGTTATATACATTACAATAATTATAACAAAGTTACAGTGACCAGACGTCCTGGATTTTCCGCGATTGTCCCGGATTGAGGACCCCGTCCCGGGCGTCCCGAAAACGTCCCGGATTTAGAAAATTGTCCCGGATTTCATAAAAATATTGTTACCAAGAATAAAAAAAGTCAAAAGTCTTAAACGGTCTTAGTTTCCCCATAATTAGAACAGTATAATTCATTTCTGCTTTCTTGTAAGGCGACCAGAAATAACAGAAATACTGATTTTACCAGTGTAATGATTTTGAGTCGTTGTACTGGTGTAATGTTTTGGTGCTGATTTTTGAAACATGTACTGATTTTTAGCCATGCCAGAAGCACATGACGAAAAGAACATGCCTTTTTGCTATAAAATTGCAAATAATTAAAAAATGTTTTCGCGCAAATTTGATGCATTTTAGGATGATTTTGATCACAAGTAACTCAATTTTTGACCAAAATAAAAATCAAACGAGCCATAAAAAAATTACAAAATCACAAAATATTGGAGCAAAGGATTGTTGCAATCCTTTGCTTTCCATAAAAGTGAAAAATTACAAAAAAAACTGCCCAAGTTATTTCAAAATCCCCAAAAAAAGTGACAGTAAGAAACGTTTAACAGACTAAAGTATATATCTAAACTGCCGTATGTCTTTAAAAGTCTTGTATATCTAATTACAATGAAAATTTTAATTTTAGTAGAATACACAACTTTTACGTAGAAGCTGCAGAGAAAAAAATTTGCAAAATTGTTCGCGCTTCGCGCGAATTTGTTGCAGTTTAGGTTGATTTTGACTAAACGTTTAAAATTTTTCTTGTTGAAATGGAGGGTGTTGTAAAATGTCAATGGATTTTTAAAAAATGTCCCGGATTTAACCCAGTCAGATATTGTCACTGTAAACAAAGTAATTATAACAAAGTAAATAAATTACAATTGTAATTTGACGATTGAATGCGAAAATGTAATTGAATTACTTGAGAAATTACAAATTACATTGAATAAAAAACGATGATTTTGGGCAAGAAAATAG
>JAQFYB010002442.1:0-24536 GCA_034694085.1 Pogonognathellus longicornis
TGTGCGGTAGTACCTTGGCGGGGAGAGGTGTGGGTGGGGAGGGTAGTGGAAGTGGGTGGTAGTGGAAGTGGGTGTGGAGGCTAGAATGGCCGCCATCTTGGATGGGAGCAGAGAACCTCTAAACCCTAACTACTGGTACCTATTATAGTAACCTATTATCTATTTTATTCATCGCTCGTGTCGCATTCAAAAGCGAAAAATAATTTATACTTACCTGGTACCTGTTTTTTTGAACGTTTCTTTTACCTTCTTTTTTCTTCTGTAGAAATCTATACACAACCACTTGTAAAATTTAATTATATGAGCATTGCAGTAATTATGATTCCAGTACACATGACACAACAATCTAAAAAGAACAGTATTTAGGCAACATAGGTTGGTGGTAGTACCTATAGAACTGTATAATGAATAATTCAGTACACATGTATTTTTACAAATGGATATTTAGTAAATAAACGATTTTATAATTGCTGTAAGCAAAAATACTGATAATGTGATAAATATAATCTATGCGCTAGGTTTTTTAGTCCTAATAACGAAATCTTTACAATGTTTATCAGCTAACCCGGTTTCTTATGTGAATGGATTCATGTCCATCATTATTATATCCAACTCCAATGATTTGGTTTCGGGGGGAAGGGGAACCAATGTTAAAATGTTATTACAAATGACAAATTTTGCTAAATTGTATCAAATAAATCTAAAAAGTATATACTTCGCGGGTAGAGCCAATTTTTTGCGATTTGGGGCAATTTTTTGGGATTTCAGGGGGCATGTACCCTAGTGCCCTGCCGCTAGATACAGCCTTGATTAGATGACGAGGTATTTGGCCTGCTTTAATAAAAAGATTGCTATCCCTAAGTTCAAAGGCTATTAGGGAATTGACCTGTTACGAACTTTGCATTTACGAACGATTGTAGCAATTAATACGTGTTGCAAATTAGCACTTAGAAGCGGTCATCTAAAACTGCTGTTTATAACACAAATGATAGACAGATGATTACAATTTAATGATGTTCAATATCTACTTGATGCTTGATGTATAAGATGTGTACTTCTAGTGTAGGAGCTAGTAAATAGCATAAAATGTTATGAATTACTAATGAAATGGAATTTGTGTGGGCGTAGGCAGACTATTAATGATAGAAAGTACAAACATTTCATTAATATTAATGCAACGATTTTACACATCATGCAAAAGAGTTATGAACATTGTAGTATGAATATTTACTTAATATGAAACGAAGATACAAACACTTCAGTTGAAATCTTCATTCTTATAACCCGACAGTCCCAGTGGGAGTACTCACAATGACAATTCGCATAAGAATGACGTCACGTTGCATACATCCAAGCTCCAAAAAGCCTTAATGATTCATGTAAAATTCATAAATTGATCGTAGATGATTAATTTGTGAAGTTTGAAATGTAGGTCAGACAAATAGTCTGACATTCATTTCATAATAAGTAGACAGTCAAGGTTGACTCGTATTGACACAGTGAAATTACTGAAATATACTAATCGTAAAAGCATTCATAACAGCGCAACTTGTGTCGATCAATATCAGAAGAGTGCTCCAGATTATTTTATGTGTAGTGTTTGTTTGTATTTGTATTGTATAAAGTTTCAGGGATGATGGGGAAACTGAAGTGAATGTTGGGAAGCATTATTCATAATGGCATTATATAAACATGGAAAGGGGCAAACCTGTAGTGGCAGGCAGCAACAACAACCACACAAGAATTGCTAACCTACTTGCATATTCTTTTCAACATTGGTTGGCCAAGCATAGGGATGTGATATGAAATGAAAATGTGGCCCGGAGAGCTAAAAGAACGTTGAATGAAATACACAAGTATCTCTATCTGTATACACTGCACTTATATTTCCATGAAAAGGTGTACCAGACTCCAAACATACATTCAAGAAATGGCACAGGTCTTTCTCATGATTTTTCCTACATACACAAACAGAACAGCCTATACATTACATACAAACTTCAACTGTTCAACTAGACACAACTACTGGAAATACATCATAAGAATGAATAGGGCAGTATGGCAGGTCGCAGTTAAAGAGTCTCGGTTCTTCTCTCAAAACTCAGTCACGTCATGTATCTCTCACTCTACTTACCTCATGTTCGCCCACCGGATATATGTATTGTTCCTACACAAAGACACACACGTGTTAGCTTTCACCTATTTCTCCAAAGGATATTCATTTCACCACACCTCCGCCCGTCGTGTAATAACAACTGAGAGTGCACTGTGCAGACAGCTACTAGAAATTCAACCAGACCAAAGGAAACCAAGAAATGAATTTAAACGCAGGTAACACAGGTAACGCAGGTAACATAGCACTAGTACACAGTGATAGGCAAACATGGAACCACTTTCTGTGTGTACCTTTTACCATTTACACACAAAGTACTTTCAGTCCCCAGACCTACTACGGTACTTATTTAAATGCAAGGAAAGAGCCCATATTATTGTCTATAGGTGATACAGTAGTAAAATAGTTTTTAAGTTTAACCCAAACTATACCGCAGGAAAACCAAAACCACAGTATACAGTCTGTAGTTTGTAGGGCATCCATAAGTATTATATGTAGGTATCATTGTAAATAATGGAATTCTGTGTTGAAATCACAAGCGTAAGGGTAAATGAGAGTGTATGCTATATGGTATGAAAAAACCCGCCTATGCATATAGGTTACTATTATGAGGTTGTGGCATCTGTCCGACTATAAATTCAAAGTGAGCTGAAAAACTCGGAACATGAAAGTTTTAAGTTGATGACAGGATGACAGATATTACATTCAACGCTATCTTTGTTTCGCGTCATGCTAGCTTTTGTTGACTCATTAGTTTCTTTGGATGTGATGGTGGTGGTAATGGGGAAGCATTTTAGTAATGTGTTGAGTGTTCTGATGGAAGTATCGTGGAGCAAACTAATCAATTAACAAGAAGAATAAATAACCATCTGTAATATGATACTACTACACTGGACTCTTTCATCATACAAATTATAATTTTGCTTCATGGCATACGTAGGTACTTTGCGTATACCAAGTATATTTGTTGTAGTAGCTACAATATCGACTTGACACAAAGTAAAAAGTTGCTGCAGTGTCTATTTTTATTTATGGCAGTTGACATTGTACTGTCAGTTTGCTGCAAAACTTATTTTCATTTCTTTCGCTTTTATCTCATGTACCGATATGCCTATAGTATAGCCCATTGTATGTATAGTATCTATGTATCATGTTTTTATGTATACAAAAGTGAAAACTACGCAGTAGTATTCAGTACAGATTCATCATCACAATTCACAAACTTTCAAACTTTAGTTTTTCAAATGACTAACTAGGTATATACATTCTAATCATTTCCAATTGTAAGAGTCACTATTTATTCTTTAATGTACTCAACTATGCTGACAGAAGAAATTTTTCATCATTCTACCTCTCTGACGCTTGTTTTTAAAAGAAATTAGTACTCCTTACTTGCTAAAAGACGAGCTGCTGTAGTATGATAAACAGAGTATTTATATTTATAGTTAATTAACTGACTCACCCTGTGAAGCAGAATTAATTAGCACGAGTTGAAAACAATGACGTATGTACCATTAGTGCAAAAAGTGACACAATTTATTATACAAGAATCGTGACAGGCCATACTTTGCATTTTACCACCCACCAACTCTTACAATTTGAGTGGCATGCTCAGAAAGTGTCTTTAATACATTAGGAGCTATTAGGTGCAAAAGTTTTGTTATTATTGTATGTCAATTCCCATTGGACCATTAAATGAAAAATGCACGTTAACGCATGAGACAATTACAATATCGATAAAAGTGAAAAATGCGACTATGAGGACTAATGAGGAGTAACCTTAGTTTTAAAGGGATCCCACAGGTATATTACTATTAGGTATGTGTATTCAAAATAGTTTAGTTTAGTTGAGAATGTCATGGTGGTGATTTCTGAGAAAATTCCAACAGCAGGTTTTTCTACAGAATATTTTTTGTATTGAAAAGTACAACATTAGAGATTACAAGTTAGGTTTATTGCACCATTACTGATAGTACTAGTGGCAGTGGCTAAGGTTAGATTGAAACCAAAGGAGTAGACACAAGTGATGTATGCAAATGGATAATCGTAAATCTCAATTCACTAATGAGTACCGCAAAAACCGAAAGTATTAGCTCAGCTCCATTTCAAGTCAAGATTTAAATGAAGTGCATGGTAGAGACAGAG
The DNA here is from genome assembly GCA_034694085.1 of Pogonognathellus longicornis. NCBI lineage: Eukaryota > Metazoa > Arthropoda > Collembola > Entomobryomorpha > Tomoceridae > Pogonognathellus > Pogonognathellus longicornis. Next base: position 4,259 of record JAQFYB010002442.1, read on the forward strand.
TATCAACGAAAATACTCACTGAAGCAAAAAGCTGATAAATCCATTTATAGAGAGTCGGATCACATTAGCTGGAAAGCAGATGATGAGATCAGACTTGCACGTAACGTGAGTAGTACTACATACTCAGTATGTGTATCATAGAAGGACACATTATCTGACTAAAGTCTCAAGTTTGAAAGGACGAGAGCAAAAACTTTTTGACTTTGGTTGGCTTGCAAATATATACAGTTAACAAGATAGACAACGACAGATCCGCCTATTGCATGTATGCCCTTTATTTGATAATGTCATCCACATGCAGTGCGACTTGTTCTGCATGCTCACTCTTATGTATACAACATTTACATATAGAGAGACAGCTAATAATAATTGCTAAAATACAGGTCAATGCTTCTTAAAATCAATTTTATTTTGCTCAGACTAAATTTGTTTGTCCTTTTTTGGTAACTTGGCACATATTATAGCAATATTGTATACATATACATAGGAACATAAAGGAGTTTGTTGGTTGTAACAGTTGGGTAGGCAATTAGAATGAATCATATATATACAGAATAAAAGAGAATATTCAGCATTCACATTCCATTGTAGTGAAATACTTTTACGTTTACATGAAGTAATCGGTAATCAGAATGAGAGTGGTATATACATCTATGTTGCTGCATTCCAAAGTAAACAGAATTGATTACTTAGGACATTACGTTACATGCGAGTAAATAAATCGTATGTGTAACTGTATAATAATATCTTATCTTCATGACCGTCATTTCCCTTGGTTGGACATCTTCCACGAACGAAAAATTTCCTGTGCCTTTTGCAAAGTTTCTTCCCTTTTGTAAAAGTTGAAGCGTATGTAATTCCTGGCGAGATGTTTGTGCTCGGGCGAGTAGAAGGCGGAAGGTGGAATGCCCAAAATGGCTTTTTTCTTTGCGAGCCATTTGACAAAGCGAAAGTCGGTACAACCAACCTCACTATTTAAATCCACTCCACTTTCTGTGAAAGTATGCCAAGCAAAAAGAACATAGATAAGCAAACAGACAATTTCTCACGTCACCTGTCAACATTATACTTACAAATAATTTCATGAAAATGTCTTCTACACAAAATTAATTCACATTGGACGAGAGAGAGTGTGTGAGAGAGAAAATAGAAATTCTTGGGAGCTACATAACGTTTGTTTGGTTAAAGAGATAGCATTGCGAGGCAATTACCTAAAGGACTCCAGTCACACATTAGAAAATAACCACCCTGAGGTATGATTGGTATCATACCCACGTCTTTCACGATTTGGACCAGACTATCACGTTTCTCTGTCAGAGTTGTAACCAACTGGTGGAAAAAAGAGGAAGGAGTACCCAGCAACTCTATTTCTTTTTCCATGGTAGCTGCCACAGCTTCTTGTTCCGGTGTTTGGCACATATACGTACAATTTTGATGCGCAATTTGAAGATTCCTCATTAGTTTCTCCGGGCCATAACACCATCCCAGCTTCCAACCAGTCAAACTGTAGTGAAAGTTAAGATTACATTTAGCTTTTCCAATCTAGTAATACTCTACACTACAATATTACTTACACTGTGTAATTTAAAACGTAACTAGAGCACTCATGTATACTGCATGCTGCATAAAGCTTAACTGTACTTTTCTTAGACTCCAGAAACAAACACACAGCAATGCACCACCATACCACCATAACACCACGACTCAAAACCACCATGCACCATACCATCCTAGTAACCCACACTCAGACTTAAGAATTCTGTTAAAATTTTTAGTAGCAATCGTTCAATAAACTTGTCTTCATGAAACTTGTGAGTCTCCATATACCGTCATAACGTGCTACACATAAACATACATAGGTACTACGCAACAAAACACACATAGTAGTATCTGTACTCTGTACTACATGGAAAAGATACTCGAAAAGTTCCACAACACTACTTATACTACACCCCACATATAAAAACGCAGGAGAACGATGTTCTCCGTCTATTCATAAAACCTTTTATGGATATCAAAATCCAGAAGTAAAAGATATAAGTACATACATGAAGATACATACACAATATCATAATAATGCGTAGGTACCACACAGTACAAGAGACTCTATATAATCCAGTAAATTTAATCGAGATGTCTAGACGGCTAACATCAAAAAGGACCTTACCCTCAGCCCTCAACACAACAACTACTTATAGGTAGCCGAATGGATGTACAATATTATCCAGGAGGAAGGATTTTTTATTATATTTTGGATGTATATACCTGAAGGTTTTCCCTGCTGAGCAGATAGTTATAGTTCTGTCCCACATTCCCTCCAACGAAGCCATACGGACATGCTCTTGTCCCTTGTAAATAATCCACTCGTAAACTTCATCAGAGATGACAAGGACGTTAAATTTTTTGCACAGTTCTGCTATCTCCTATGTTACAGGGAGTAGTAAAAAAACAGCACAAATGTATTATACACGCACAGAATGCATCACCCACCCGCAAGTAGGTACTCAACCCCGAAATCTGTCTATAAAATAAATAATTCGATTCAATACAGACGGAAATACGGGGAAAAAGTCTTTTCATTAAAGCATGTATGTAATGTATCGTACAAACAACTGCTGTAGTATCTGTATGTGAACTGAACAGCATGTGGCAAAGAAGCAGAAATAATTTGATTCATAGAGCGTGTAATTTCTACTTGCACTTTCAATGTTTTTTTCTTCTGTATAATAATCATATAGAAATGTCTTTAATCATATAGGAATGTCTTGTGCTCGTAGAGAGAAAAGAAAAGAAACCCATCAATTTCTAAATCAGAAAATATATTAAGGTCGAAAGGAAAGATAGGAAGGAAAGTCATGAAAATATAAAGCATGAAAATCACATCACATAAATAGAAATAATACTAGAACTACAACAATCCATCCTTTCATTTCCAACTACACAGTATTGTAGACCAAACAGACAGACAGACATATGGAGAAAGAAAGATATCGCGAAACAAGAACATTCTTTTCGCAACGATAACTGTACAGGAGTATTTCTCTCTCTAATGAAATAGCACAGGAGATGTATAAAGACTAGAATGGTTGTACAGATAGGGAGAACACGTATTTGAGAGAGAAAGAGATAGAGACAGACAGGATTCATTTCGTTTCTTAAACAGGACTGTACGACATCAGTTTACAAGACAACAGAGATCTGACCAAGTGCTTGGTGAATGAACGTCAAGAGAGAAAAGGAGAACATCATTATCTGAATCTCTGGGAGCGACGAGAGCTATTGCTGCTGGATAATAAAGTCATTAGGAGCCATTACATATCAGTACTACTGGAGACGACTTACACTCAGCTCTTGCCTGGAAAACACTTTTCCCAGAGGATTGTTGGGCGTGTTCAGAATTATTGCTTTGGTTCTCTGATTGAAGAGGGATGCTAGATGCTTCATGTCCAAACACCAACACTCGGAACTTTCTTCGTCTTCGTCTGATGAACTCGCTCCAGTCTTTCCTCCTGATGGTCTACGTTCAAGAGAAATGTAAATTGGTGTGCCGCCTGCGAGGAGAACCTGAAATTTAATTACATCAACCATTTAAACATACCTCACATAATTATATCAGTCTAACTCGCTAATACATACTACAGAAAGTGGGTAAATGACTCATTTACAAACGCAACACAATTTCTAAATTCATTCTATCCTATCAAATCATAACGTGATCATAATGACATTGATGGCTTAAACGACATGTCTATACAGTCATTGAGTTTACAATACTTTATGAATACCAGATAAAATAATATACAATCTACAATAGTCTTTTCAGATATATTTCTCGAATAAAAAATACGGACTCAACAGAATTCAATTAAGACACGCTTGCATGTGAATAAGTAATAATAATAATACCATGGGTTCATAGCAGTCAAAATAGGGCTCAATGATGATAACCTGTAATAAGAAATAACAATCAATTAATTAAGGTAATTAGTGTATGCAAATAATTAATTGTAATCATAATAATAATTGCATTTTGGATAATGTATGTCACTTTTAAGAATGAATGTGCATTTAGGTACCTAACCTACCTAAGTTGTATTTTATTTCGGTATGCTACTTATAGCTGGGTCTGAACTATGTAATTTAAGTTTAGATTAGACAGATTGAACGTAGGTACTGTATATGAGGAAGTGAATGTTGTGAAACAAAATTTTGCGAATTTTAACTTTTCTTAACAAGCAATATACATTATAGATTTGTTCGTATAGCATTCATCATCGTATGAGTTAGAAAAGGATCAACATGAGCATATCTATTAAACTTAATTATAAAATAGTAAAAGGGAGAGCGTAATAGTTGTAGAAGTAAAGATTGTTTCTTTCCACATGGGGTTTTTAAAGTGCCTACTATTTTCTCTTTGCATAGTTGTGGTATCTGTAATTGCATGTAACCACACTCCTAAAACGAAATGGAATTAAATCAAGTTCTTCTACTCTACTTGTTACAACTATCCCATTGCACGATTATAGTTGTGGGACACCTATAACTACATTGAAATGGAAACAGAAGGATAATGCACCTAACTGTAACTGCTACTTACTTACACAGCAGTAGTCTCATTTATTTGATAATAACTTGGTAGAATAACAAAGAAGTAAATATGCAGAGCTAGAAATATGTAGAAACTATGTACATACCTAGTCACGCGTGATAATGTTTTATACAAGAGAATGAAAGTTACTACATACATACAAGAGAAAACTATGTTGCAAAGAAAACTATCAATAAAATACTTCCTGGTGAGCCAAAAACTTTTAGTAAGTTAATAAATTCTATTGATTTTCATTCTATAGTCCATATATTTTATACAGGAGTACATGGATATACAATATACCTCATCATTTTTGCCCACGTTGGAAAGGATGCTGTAAAACAGAGCTCCATAGGCACCTCCTGTTACCAGTACTTCTGTCATAGGATTTATACTCACACCAATTAGACGTCCATAAAGAGTTGCCAAGGCCTTGACGAGTCGCGGGTGCCCCTATTATGTTCACAAGCAATACAACGTCAGTTCATCCATGTAATTAAATATTTCCTTCATTTTCCATACCTGTAAATGTGTTCGACAGAAATAACCAGTTGGTTCCGAGAAAGAAACACCATTTTACTTCCTAATGCTTGTACATGTCAATTTACTGTGCAATTTACTGATATAAGAAGACATGTTGTGTCAGTCAAGTCAAGACATTAGTACTCTACTGTGTATTATACTAAATACTACTATTACATTGCTACTTACTAGTACATGTAGCACAGAAAACAAACAGTTTTCTACACTATTGCATATTATGCACAATATATATTGCATACACATATGTACATAAGTGGTGTAACTAAACAATGGACGAGAGAATGTTTAAATGAATGATTTCTTCAATTATTATCCTAATGGTAAAGGTTGTGTGATATTATTACGTAAGCTCGGGCATACTGGTGAAAAGCTGGATTTGCATTCGGTTCACAAACTTTGGCCAACTCTTTGATAATGTGTGGTGCTGGGTTGTAGTCGGGAAAGCCTTGGCCCAAGTTTACCATGAATTCGCTTTCATCATTCAGCTGGTTCAGTTCAATCCTATAAACGGATATAAAAAAGAAAGTACATGCAGTATTAGTTTATGTACGGATAGGCACACATGGTTTATAATTTGTAATAGACATTTTTACGCCCGAATAATCTCAAATCGTCGTCCTTGCTAGAATTCTACTTAGTGGGTTATACTTAGTATTTGTATGTTATAATATATAGGTGTGTGGTATGTTATATTAAACCAATAATCTTCTACAAGCAGAGCGTGTAAATATGTAATAGGAAGAGTGCGTTTGTTGATAGGTACATGCATACGTAAAGTCTGTGTGTGTGTGTCGAAGAAAGTTTCTAAGCTAATAACTAAAGGGAAATCAATTCTCAATTTATGATTGGATTGCATGATGAAAGGAAACGAAATGCCATCATCAAAGACTCGTACTTTTCATAGGTGCACACACATACACACATTCGAATTGTTTGGGTTTTCGAACTTTAGCCAGATTCTTGGAAAACTTTCGTTCTTATGCAATATTACTTAGCTTTACATGCACATGCATGGGATAGCACATAGTTACGTTAGTACAGCTATAAAATTGGAATCTAGTAGTTGTAGACGACAGGGTGAATAATTTACCACACGTTAGTATCTAGTCCTTTATATTTCGCGTCGACCGCAAACTTTGGATTAATGCTTTTGTCACTCGTCATCTTGCTTGAAAGTTTTCCAGGCTACCAATAATTCATGAAATGTAATTTGATTTCACCACACACACTTTGGTTCCGACGATTTTTCCGTTCGTCGAATGGATAAATTATTGAAGAAAATAGCTTCCTCAACTATAACCAACAAGCGATATATAGCTCTTCTAGCAGTTCCTTACGCTTTTATTGCACTTTTTAATTTCACACAGGAGTATGTGTGGAGTACAGTAATTGCTGGCTTCATGCATTCAAAGTTCAACCTGCTTTTTCCTTTTATACCTACCAAAACTTATTGAAATAGTAATACTGATAAAAAGTTGTGCTCTTTGAACTTTGAATCATATATAGAATTATTAGTCAAATATGTATTAATTTTGATAAATTACGAATAACATATTCGAATACTATAAGAATTATTTGTAAGAATGTGAACACTTGTGCAGGTGCAGCACGAATGCTGACAACATTTAACAGAGGTTGTTATACAATGTAATTTTCATATAGGTAGTTTAAAGCAGAGTAACTATAAACCTACATGCATCGAAAGGATGATAACACATCGGCCCGATTATGATAATGAATAATGTATGGAAGAATGCATATCATTAGCCATTCCACAACTGACATGAGATCAACTTTATCTTGCTGTGTAAACATAGCCGAAGATATGAACCACTTATAAACGGCTATGGTTCGTATAATGTGGGTTACTCCACTTGTCGTAAATTCAATCGTGAGGAGAAATTTGGTGGAATGAAATGCACGAGTAGTGTGTATACTACTGGAGTAGTTCAGTTATAGCATTAGCACGGTCTTATTTTATATTTAAGTGTACAAACGCCTATTTGTAGTAGCGATACGAAGTAATGTCATGAATGAGCATTTAGTGCATGAAATAATGTAATAGTATTCACATTATCAGTAAAGTATCACACAACCATTCATGTTTACAAAATAAATTTCGTTCCTCATCTCAATTCAGCTAAGCAACCAAGTGGTTTGTATCATTGTATGTGAATTGGTTAGCGTTGCTTTCTACGGCTCGCCCTAGCTACACAAAAACTGAACTTAAGTTTGGACAAACCCAGTGTATAGATACCTACGTATAGCAACAAAAAATCCATGACACTTGAGAAATTACAACAACGTAACGTATACTAGGATTTTTGGAATTATTTGTTGCTTGAAGAAAAACTGTGGTTATATTTGGCTGTAAAGGAGTTGAGGTATGCATCTTTTAACTTCATGACCTTCAAGCTAATTCAAGAAACGGTTAGTGGACCAAAAATCAATATTTTGAGTTATAATGAAGTTTCCAACCCTTTCGTTTTCGGTGCAAATGGAAATTAGAAATGAAGGTCATTCAACGTGGCATAGAAGCATTCCATGATGAATTATGAATGAAAGAAAGCTTCTACTAGCAAGATGGAATGTTTGTGACGGTATTTATAAACCATATATATCGATCGTAACTCTAAACGAAGTGCTTTTTGGGAGTCAAATAAGTACGTAACTAGTATACGTATCTCACTAAAAGCAAAGCCAAATACAAACAAAGAGCATACACCCATTTTGCATGACCATGAAACTTTAATTCTCAAAATAAATAATTTCAGCTAGGTACAATAAGTTAGTGGATTGAATAATCGTTAGTTTGTTAGTCAAAATACACGAACTATATAGTAGGGCTATGTATAATATGCATAATATATACTGGAGAAGATTAATAATTAGTTCGCTTACAGAAAAACAAACTGTCTAAAGATAATAATATAATAAAGAATTGAAGCAAGACTTTGTAAATAAACATTTCTTTGCTTGTAACAAGGCAATAATTTTTTGGAAATCCAAAAAATTATTGCTTTGTGACAAACAAAGAAGTGTTTATTTATAATATTTTAATATTTTTGGTTCAACCGGGGTATTCCATAGAATATTCAACTTATAAGTATTAACAAAGATTTATAGCTAGGCCACGGGTACTCAAAGATCACATTTGCAATACTTCTCAAAAGAAGTAAAAGATTCACATCATTAATAGGATTATCTACGAGAGCACCACAGGAACATTTTACTGAACTAACTTTGATACTTTGCTTTCTATAATTTACTTAATCTGAGAACAACCACAGCTATAGAGACAGGTAGCATAGCAATATAAATCTGTGGTAGGAAATTCAGTGAACTGGCTGGTTTAATTTATTTTCAGTAATACTTTGCACTCTTTTACTGAGAACTCTTCCAATTCTTCAAAATCTCATTGGCCTTCTCAAGTGTTTCAGGTTTCTTGTAAAAGCAAAATCTAATATAATCTTCGCCTATTGCTTTATGTTCATCACTATAAAAAGCTGTAGGTGGAATTCCAAGCAACTTCCAGGTCTTTGCAAGCCATTTCACGAATCGGTAGTCTGCACAATCATCTGTTTCGCCACTTAAGTCCGTTTTTGACTCTAAGGTAGAAATAAATGTTATAACATACTTATACTTGTATTTTTGTAGCTGCCTACAAAAGCTTTTGTCTAATATTTATTGCTGCATAATACCTAAACTCTTCCAGTTGACCATCATAAAATAGCCTCCTTCAGGAATTACAGGGACCAATCCAGAGGCTTCTATATACTTTGTAAATGTATCACGACTGATTTTTAGGTCAGTGACCATCTTATAAAAAAACGAGTCTGGAGTTCCAAGTCGATCTATTTCAACTTCAAGAGCCGCGGCAAGTGCTTCCTGACCCGGAGTTTGGCATGTATAAACTGTGTTTTGGTGAGCTACATGAAGACTTCGCATTAGTTTCTCCGGGCCATACGCCCAGCCCAGCTTCCATCCGGTTAAACTGTTTGCACGTTAATTGAATCATTATTTTAATTATTATAATTGTAGGTTTTTATAAAAAGAACTAGCACTTTGCAATTACCACTAACCTAAAAGTTTTCCCTGCAGATCCAATAGTAATTGTTCTATCCCACATTCCATCTAATGTTGCAATTCTTACATGTTCCTTGCCCTCGTAGACAAGCCATTCGTATACTTCGTCAGATATAACAATCGCGTTGAATTCTTTACAAAGATCGGCGATTACCTGTTTTTACAAAAATTTGCTATAAACGAGCCATGAAACTTAACATTTAAAAGTTTTGAACTTAATAGAAACAATAATGATATAATAGCTGTTGCAAAATAAGACTAACCGTCAATTCTTCCTTCGAAAAAACTTTTCCCAAAGGATTGTTAGGAGTATTCAGCACAATTGCTTTGGTTTTTGCACTAAATGCAGATCGGAGCTCATTAGGATCCAATTTCCAATCGGCTGAAGTGTTATCAGACGATTTCGAAGGTCTTAAAGCAACATATTTTGGTATACCTCCAGCCAGTCGTACTAGAATAACATAATTATAATGATAATAAATTGAACCCAGAATAGAGGTACATAATTCAATGATGAATAAATTTTTATACTAACCTTGTAGAGGATAACAATCATAAAAGGGGCATATGATTATGACTTCATCCCCAGGATTGATCAAGCTCATAGATGCACAAAATAAGGCTCCATAAGCTCCTCCAGTCACCAAAACTTCAGTAAATGGGTTGATGGTTCTATTTATCATTTTTCCATATAAACCAGCCAAGGCTTTCACAAGGCGAGGATGACCCTACAAAATTTTAAATCACAATCAGACATACAGGTATATCAGCTTTAAAATAATTGTACCAATTTTTAAGACAAAACTTCTATGTACATGTAATACATGCATGAATTCAAAAAAAGCTATGGATCAATTTATGTATACCTATAAACAATTGAGGTAATACTAATAAAATGTGTACTTACGTATCCACGGGTGTACTGATGCATTAAAGGGTCCGAATCTTGGCCACATGTTTTTGCCAGTGCCTGTATGACACCCTCTGCAGGCATAAAGTCTGGAAATCCTTGTCCAAGATTTAAAGGGTTGAGTTTTGCGTTAAGGTCAATAAATTCAACCCTATACGAATTGAAACACATAAAAAGAACCAATATGTTTTTATGTGTTTCAACATGACCTGACTATTCATTTTACTGATAAAGAAAAAATATACCATACTCATATTTTGTTTCAGACACTATGTAAAATTGTTAGTAAGCAGATTAAGCACTAGTGCGACTTAAAAATGTTATGTTTACAAACAAAACAAGGACAACACACTACATACAACATAAGTCAAGTTAAATGTAACTTTCACTTACCAAACATTTTTTTCGAGTCCTTTGTACTTGTCAGCTAATTGAAATTTGTCGGATGCACTTGCCATGGTTCTTTTGCTTAGTTGAGACAGATTCCTTAACTGTAAAGTAAATGTTCGTAACATAATTATAAAATAAGTTAATAAGTGATATACTATGTACAATACTAAACTGATTTCACTTTATCAACTCTAAAAGAGTTATACGAAACTGCCGAAACAGTTGCATACAGACACGTGGTTATCAAATTATCTTGTAACACATGATGAGACTATAGCCTTGAAAATAAAGCAAAACATGCACTTAATTATAACTGATAAGCTCATTTGCCATTTATTCAAGGCGTGTTCTTATCAGTCCCTGTCAAATACCTGATTCAATCAACAAATAAAAATGATAAAAATCTCTATGAATTTTTTAACTTGTTGCTGTTAGACTATACACTCTACACATTCCAGATGTTCAAGTTTTGACATCAAATCACAAATCTAAACTTCCAAAATACATAATACTTGCCGATATTGTAAATTATTACGCATAATTATTATAATTGTATTTAGCTATGCTTACAAATGAAGTATCAAAATTTATTCTTTGCCAGTTATCTTGGATTTTATTGATCAGTATAAAACTGTTGTATTACTGTATTCTTCTTGCTGGCTGAGAGAAACTCAACTGACAGATTTCTTTAACTTGACAAGTGGAATTGCATTACACATCACATGCATTTGAAGATTGGTAGCCGTCTTTGTTAATGCTTCTTCCTTTACGTGCAAACAACCGACAACGCAGGGGTTAGTATACAGAACAGTGTAAAAGTAAAAGATGACCACAAGAACAAAGTTCCATATAAATGCATTTTTTATTGAACCAACAAAATAGATTTATTGATATGATTCCATTCTTATTCTTTTGTTAGAATGTAGAAGGTTTATTTTAAACAATTTCTGTAGATCAAAGCGATACATTGCCATACTCTAAATTCACCAGTCTATTGTGAGTCTATTGTAGCATGGCATGTTATACTTTTCATAATCGATTAAAAATGAGCTATGTATTTGTTTCTGAAAGAATTTCTACTTACAATTACTATTATTAGGAAGCTTAAGCTATTTTAAAATATTATTATCATGTTTGATAATAATCTTCTTAGGTATGTGTAGAAATACTTTATAGGAGCATACAACGTAAAGCACAAAACCACTAAACCTAATATGCCTGTACAGCCCTGTACAGTATATCATATCCTTCTTGATTTGCTGATAGTATCAGATGAATCATTGGGAAAGGTACATGAATGAAGAAATAAATTATTGTGTGAAATACAAGTGAATATATCCGACAAATCCGTTTTTTATTTTTTTATTTTTTCGTCACACGTAATTACAATTTCTATATTAGTTACCCTAACACAAATAGTAAGTATATTTTATAATCTTACGCAGAAGGAATTAAGTACATTCTAGCACTGTAACTGCAGAATCTAACAAACCACAAGTCTTGTTGCTTACTAGTACAAATAATTGTTACCTACTAATTGTATTGTAAGAGTATAAACTAAAAAATTGATCATGTAAATTGGAAATTAATATTAAGTTACACATTTCGTGCTTGTACGCACATTTATCGCATACAAACAAATGCATGACAGTTTCTCTTCAATAATCATAAAACAATTTCGTATTATTACTATAATATACATTAATACAAAATCATTATACTAATACTAATACACACGTTGCACGTTTAATCGTATATAAAACGCTTCGGCTATTTCTTACAAAATACGATTCAGTTGTTCGCTTAAATACTAAAAAGAACATACACAGTCCTACGACATGGTCAGTAAATACGATATAACTAACCAGTGACTTAGTTTATTAAATTACATACATTTCATAACTCATTTGGCATGATGCGACATACAATGCTGTAGAAAGTGAGCTTGAAAATCGTTAAAACACACAATTGCGGATTGCAGAAAACACTTTACTTATGTACAGCTATTTTTTAGCCGATACTAAAGACTAAACGAGTTGTAAACAGTTACTCTATTGTTACTTTAAATACAAATAGTATGTACACATTACAATGTGTGTGCACAGTACACTCCAACCCTTTGTCATCTGTCTTAAACGTTTGTTACTTTACATAAGTCACTAATACAGTAATAATTTCTTATTCGTTATATTTTAAATTAGGTATACCTTTCTACAAGTAGGTAGACAAGTTGATACTAAAATCGTGTTGGAATGAATAATGTACAAGTTAATTTAATGTATTTGTTGTGTATCATCGTTTGTATACTTAGTTAGTTAGGATGCAGCTATCACCGATATACACAGATTATAGTAGGTGTATGTAAATGTGTGCGCATCAATTTCCTATTCATTCCAATATTAATGTCCCCACGAATTAAGGTCTGACATAGAATTTTGAACACGAAAACTATACATAACTACATATTCTCCGGAATATGGATGAAGTTTATAAAATTTGTTCGCTGCTTGTAGAAAAATTTAAAAATCCCTGTACCAAGAAGTTAAGACGAATTTTATTAGCTATCAAAAGAAGAACTCTGATCATTCAAATTGGCTAGTAATCCGGAAACAAGAAGAACTAATAGCGACAAAAGAGACAGTTGTCGAAATGCATTTTTCGAAAAATGTACATGAAATTACATTAATAAAAAGCATCTCATTTATAAAGTTATTTGATTGAAGGTAACCAAAAAGCGCTCAGGGACAGTATAGTAGTAATCTGCTTATTACACTTTTCAACCTCTAAATTTTAAGACACACAAATGGTACTAATGATACTAAGATAATCTAGAAAACTGTAAAATGCTAAAAAAAGAATTTTTTTAACACCCACACGTACGTACAACAAATCAACATAATCGTCGAGTGAGTGAGAAAATGTATTTACATAACATGAAAAGTCGAAACTGAAGACAAAGAACTACAACCTAAAGTTAAAAATTCGCGTGTATAAATGGTTAGTTTCTTGTAAAGAATTGCAAGAAATATTTGAAACAAACAACTACCATCGCTGCTAAACGTTGAATGCTTATGTGTGAGGAAATTGTATAAATACTTGACTGTATGTAAGTCCATTCTTATTGTTAGACGCACGTTACGTGTATCAAGGAAACAATAATTACCTGATCGCACTGACAAAACAAAATAATTGTTTGAGTACGCGTTCCATAATTATCATCACTTATCACGTATAGAGTTACACTTGACACCGATTGGATGTCAGGAAGCTTCCTAGTGGTACCCAGACACTATTTAATTGGTATTTTATCCCTAAATGTCGCAAAGTATGCTATATTTAGTTATCATAACAATCATATACATACATAGATATATTTAAAGTATATCCGCTCCGTAAAAATACCTATTCGATTTCACTTTACATGGCTCGTGTCACTTCTTAATTTTGGGCTTACATTGTAGATAGTGTATACATAGGAAAGTAGTATTTTATTACTTATGTCTATTATGTACCATGTACAACTATACGAAGATTTTGTTTGTGTTGTTGCGTTTATAATTGTATATAGTGTTTTAAATAGCTTATTGATGAATATGGATTTATTTAGCTCGACATGGAGGAATCCAACCACCAAAAGCTTGTCCAAGTTCTTGGGCAACTTTAATGGTGAGATGATCGCTGAACATTCCACCAACGATTTGTACTCCAAGTGGAAGACCATTGGATGCTAACCCTAGAGGCACTTGAGTTGCTGGTACTCCAAGAATATTAAATATGGCGCAGTAGGAAAAGTCCGCTGGGCGGAACATTGGCCGATGATGGCGTGGAGCAGGACTAGGATGAGAAGGATAAATTAAAATTCCATCTTCTTTCAACAGTTCCTGCAAAAAACATTACATAACAGTTTTAACACACTTCTCGTTCATGATGGTAACGTTATTTAACTTGGTTATCAAATCATATGCACATGAATTATCAAGACCACCCGCAACAACAAACGATAATATTATATGTAAGTGCATTTTAGTACCTGGATTTCTTTGGCAAGAGTGTAGCCCATTTCCACGACATCCTTATGCCGTGGCAAAGCATTGCTGGCATAAGCTAGTTTCTCAACAACTCCAAGAATCAGGGCTGGAAATGTGTGTGGAGAAGACCGGAAGCAGAATTTGATCATTTCCCAGAATGGATTCACCTATAACGAGTCAAAGGTCATTATAAACACAGTTTATGTAACTGTAAAAAATGCAGGGTTATGTGTAGCTGTAGTCGTAATGTTTATTGGAATTTTAAGTGGACATGCAAGTGTTAGTGTATTTATATTACGGTTACATTGAAATTTAAATGAATAATATGCCGGATATATGTAACAATGTGACACGCAACATGATATTACTACACACATGTTTACGTTTCTTAACGTAATAAAATGAATCTCAAGAAGCAATAAAAGTCATTTCCCATACATACCTTTCCTTGTTTGCATACAAGCTCTTCGCAGAAAGTTGGAGCTCCAGCCCCACTCATATTTCTTGCCCATATTTCCAAACTGTGGTACAACTTTGTAAGATTGGCTCGCTGAAAACAAAATTAAGTGATGATTAAAATTTACTACTTAAAGAATTTGAGGGTTAGGTAACTCAACTGTATGAAATGATTTGTTGATCAGCATCCTTAATAATTCAATACTTCTACACAATTAATAATTTGGCATACAGTATAATGGATTGCATTTTTAGCTGTATTACTGCAAGTACATGGTTTGTATTTATAACTCGACATTTCGTATGGATTATAATTGAAGTCATTGTTGTAAACAGAAATAATGAAAGTTCCTACAGGTAAACGAAATGACTTGAAATATTTTAATGAGTAGTAGTTGCCGTTTCTTCCTTTACAAGAGAAATAAAAAATTCTTATTCATATCCACTCTACACTGTGTACAATCTAGATACATACATAGTACAGGTCATGGTAAATATCTCAAAAATCATTATACAGGTGTAGGTGACTACAGACTAATTAACTAACAAAGATACCTACTAATCCCTACACAGATAATATAACACCTGCTACATTCTACATGATTATAACTACCTGAGCTGAGATACAATTAAAATCATGCATATATAACGTCATTATATAATAAGGCTACTTAACATAATGTTCAGACTTTACAGTATGTTCTGTCTACTAGGTGTGATAGGTATAATATACAGTACTAGGTAAATACAGTAAATAGGTATTATGTATATGTACAAGAAAAGTACAACTAATGCGAACTACTAATGTTTGTCACCCTTGAGAGAACTTATGTGTACACAAAAAGGAATTTTATGAGATGCAGCAAGTGTTTCTGAGGATGGATGAAGAAAACTCCAACACCATGAAGGTTGCGGAGTGCCTTTGTGCATAGGTACATCGTTTACACAGTATCTGCAATGCTCAAGCTTAGCTTATTTTATTTTACATAGCAATTACTTATTAGGACCAACGTACATGCCTACTTAACTGCTCACTGTTTATAACACACGTATGTCTGTCGTTCTACTACACTACTAACTCACATTTAAATCCTATACGTTGAGTCTGTATCATGAATGACGCAGTTGACGCAACAATTGAGAAATATCCCATTATTACTTAGTTAAGACTACAGTGAATGTCATTTAGAGAGTATACAGTTCAAAACTAAAGATGAGAGGAATCTTTTTACGGTTGTAGCAGATGGGTTGGTTGACAAACCTACACTACAATAATATTGCGTATGCAAACTAACTAACTAAACTTAATCCATATACTTTTTAAGGATGTTCAGAAAAGTATAATATTTGTACTAACATTCACTTGTAGTAATATTCAATCTAACTAATAGATTGAATTATACATTTAAATTTATATGAACATCTATCGCAATAAAATAATAACTTGTATTATTTATTTTTATATCATTTCCCATAGATTTGTTTTTCACCAATTTTCACCGATTACCATAGATTTTTGTTTCCATTTCATTAGAGTTCATTGGTAATATAGTTTACCCATATTCGATGAATGCTCTTGGTTGTAAGTTGTAATTAGGCAATAATGTAATTATGTTCGTAAAAGACATTTAAAATGCTTTTGGGTATTTGTAGCGTTATTTTAACGATAATTCGTTGTAAATACTTACTTGAGGTTTGATACCAAATTTGTTTTCCAAGTGTTGAAGAGTTTTTTTCATGCTATCCTTAAGTTCGCTATGTATTGGAGTAGCGAAAGGACTTCCACCATCATCTTCCATGTAATAAACTCTAACGGATTTCATATCTGGGACTGGGTTGATTTTCTTTGTGTTTTCATTTGCCAGTACATCAAAAATGAGTTTCATATCTTCAGCATGACGCACAATTGGTCCAGTTGTGAGGAATTCAGCTATTCTGCCAGTGGTCTCTGGAATCTTTGGATGAAGCAAAGACCATTCAAACATGTTTTATTGCATTCTAATTTATATATTA
The DNA here is from genome assembly GCA_034694085.1 of Pogonognathellus longicornis. Classification (NCBI taxonomy): domain Eukaryota; kingdom Metazoa; phylum Arthropoda; class Collembola; order Entomobryomorpha; family Tomoceridae; genus Pogonognathellus; species Pogonognathellus longicornis. The sequence goes on from JAQFYB010002442.1 coordinate 21,273, forward strand.
CTCAATATACAATGCAGATAAAGTTCATGATTTTTAGTTTTTTGTCGAAACATAAGATTTACCTGCCCCCAATTGGAGATCAAACCTGTAGTTGGCTTATGTCCGAAAACTCCACAGAAAAATGATGGCATACGAATTGAGCCTCCGATGTCAGATCCAATTCCAAAAGCAGATCCAGCAGCTCCTTGAAGAGATGCTTCTCCTCCAGAAGAACCTCCTGTAAATTTACAAGTCCACTTTTAGAGTCTATTATTACAAACATAAAAATTTCGATCGTAAAAAGTAGCTACTGTTCCAAGGTTAAAGCATAATTAATGCACAAATACATTAAACAGATTAGTTTAGTTTATAGTGCTGTGTGTTAAAGCAACAATCAAGATTAGTAGTTCCATATTTTGATCTTATCTTGGAACACAACACAAGTAATATTGTAAATGACCCACTTCACTAACTTTTACTAGATTCTACATTATAGACACGAGGAGACTGTACATAGTTCCACGTGGAATTACTATCTTTGCGTCTAAACACAATAAATATAATGTTATGTGCATTCATCATTTCATTTTCATTCTGCTATATACACACGTTCAGCTTTTCTTTGTGGTTGTGGCAATAATGATGCTCGATGCACATGAGTTTGTGCCACTATCATTCATGGGCACCATGTATAGTATTGCATAAGCCCTTTGTTTTTTGGCTAACAGCACAGTCTAATCCTATCCTAATGTAATTTAGCAAACATGCTCAATAATTTACTCTAAGCAACAAACTAACTAAACAAGACATGTCTATAGCAGCTAAGTATAAATTATGAAGTGTGTATAGCCATTAGACTCGCAATTAATTGACTTCTACTGCGATATACAGTTTCAAAGCGGCATTACTAATGCAAATAATATTGGTGTGGTCCCAGAGATCTAAACAATATTCCTATTATACATACATTGTAGTAGTAGTCCACGCTTCGGCACATATCAGATATCTTTTCTACGAGTGTGCCAATTCACTTATATAATTGTAGGTATGGTGTGCTACGCTATGCTAGAATATGGGCTTGCTGATTAATAACTACATAACCTTGATTTACTAACTACACAATTCACACTAAAAGGCTCTTAGTTTTTCACTTGCTTTTTATGCACATGATAATTTATACATACACCTGCTGATAGACTAACTGTTTTAATGCGAATGCGTCAACGAAAATAACAAATGTGCATATAGGTAGTTGTGTATGTCTAGTCTCTGTTGTATATGTATGTACTTAAACACATCCTATGAATTGTGCAAATCTTGAATATTCATACGATTATTTATACAAAGAGTCTACGCTTCAATTTGTACGATAGCCATTCTATACAGCATGAAAGAAAAAAAGGTAACCTGCTACTTTTAACAGGTAGGATTAGGATTCCCGTTGTATCATTTTACTACTATTAAGTAGCCTATGATCTTGGGCTACTAAGAAGAACATAACCTAAGATCTTGGACTTTCCAGCATAAATGACGCTTTCAACTTCTGAATCAACAAAACGGTAAACATGATCAATTGTAAACTGGTTTAATGTTCCTGACCATATTATGCAAGTCTGGTATGTATAAAACAAGTTGTAAAGATTTCCATACTTACTTAACATATCATTTATTGTGCTACGTATTTTCTTTTGACACTTGCGATTGCAAGCTACTTCATTGTTCATAACTAGTGCCTATAAGCCAAATACCAAATGAAACAGAAGATGTTACGGTTAATTTTGTATTTTTGCTATTCCTCGAGCATGTATTGTCTAAGGCTGAGCAGATTACACATTGTCCGTTACTTAGATTATATTGATGAATTACATCTTTGGGATTTCTACCGACCTTAATGAGTTTTACTTAACAACGGTATATCGTATCTTACTTAAACCATGTTTTGTAAATACTCTAGACATTATGCATATCAATGCAATCTTCTACAGAAAACGAAAAGCTTGAATTGCATTGCAGTGTAAAAATGTGAGGCCATGCAGGTTGAACGGCATTGCGCACACCAAGTTCATTAGGTGTATTTTGTTATTGTTGTGTTGAGATTGAGATATTGTTTTAGTAGATGGGAAAAAATAAATTGCCATATAAAACGCAGAACAATGGTTTGATGACTGATTGTGATAGGATAAAAGTTTTACCGGTGATGTGCCGTGTGTCATAAGGATTCTTCGATCTTCCGTACACAGTGTTGACGGACTCCCACCACATGCAAAGTTCTGACACATTGGTAACACCCAGAGGAATTGCTCCGACCTTTTTCAATACCTTCACAGCGTCAGCATCCTCAGGTGCGGTGTGATCTTTCCGGTAGTAATGCCCAGCCGTGTGTTTCAATCCTTCATAAAAAATACGCCTTTGTTATTAAACTCTGTGCAATGACAAAAGAATTAATGACATGATATAAATTCTTGACTTTCTCAGTGTTTCCCAATTAAACAAACCATTAGTACGAAAATGATGAATTGCTGTTTTTTGCAAGAAAATGAAAAAAGTGACTGAAAGAAGAGGTCATGGACATATAGGCAGCATTAAAAGTTGTAAGTAGTAGTGCGAAGTACTAGGTGTAGTATAAACAACTAAACACGATCTTGACATGAAATCGCCCAAACTGAGATTGTACATGTATATAAATCATAATAAAGCTAATATTCTACCTTGAACACAGAAAGAGTCTTTGATTGTAAAAGGAACACCAAGTAAAGGGAATTTTTCGCGAAGTTCTCCTTCGTCAAACTCTCCGGATTGGATAAGTCTATCCGCTTTTCTCGATTCTTCAATTGCATTTTCAAATCTTTCATCCACAACGCAGTTGATTTTGCTATTCACTTCATGTATTCGACCTATGAATGTTCGAACAACTTCTTCCGATGTTACCTTTCTTTTGCGAATCTACAAAAAACAAATGAAGTATTACAGTCATGTTTCACATTCATAATCATTCTCAATCATAGTAATAACATATTTTTCATAATCTCAACATATTAACATTCTCATCAGTAATTCCGAAAATCAAATTCTTACTAATATTGTGTACCTACATGATATTGAAATAATGATAGTCATGATGACTTTTGCATATCCAAGAACTAATGAATTTTTGCCGATTTAATAATGATTTCAATCTCACAATCTGTTTCACAATCACATAATATTAGGATGATAAAACATGGAAATGCATAGACGGATATACAATAATTACAGCCTAAATTACCATACGATATTACATATGTT
>JAQFYB010002443.1:0-24535 GCA_034694085.1 Pogonognathellus longicornis
TGTTTCTGGCTATGTCAAATTCGACTATGTTTCTGGCTATGTCAAATTCGACTATGTTTCTGGCTATGTCAAATTCGGCTAGGTATGTCTTGCTGGCTATGTAAAATTCGGCTAGGTATGTCTTGCTGGCTATGTAAAATTCGGCTAGGTTTGCTACATTTGTGTGCGACTATGTAATGTAATGGGCCCTATGATTTGGCCGTGAACGAGTGTTGTCTAGCAAAGATGTTGTCAGTGGTAGTTGTACTAGAGTCTCTCGATCTCTGTCTGGAGTCTACGTCAGTGGGATGAGAGAGACATGGTTATTCGAATGCTGTTGTACTGGAACTTAACTCGCATCTCATTCTCAAAAGACGATGGCCTTTCTTCGTTTCACTAGTGCAACTTTAGCACGACTGTTATATACACCACTCACTCCTCCACGTCAATTCACCCGGGTAGCAGTAAGAGAAACAGTCGGTGGTGGTGGTGTGTATACGTTACGTACGCTAAACCGAGCAACTCACCCGTCACTACTCAAGTCACAAGGACTTTTCTTCGTCTTCCTCCTTTTCTCCACCAGCAAAACGCGATTGAACAACTGTACCATTACTACTGCTATTACTACGGCTCTAATATCCCCACCACCACCACCACCACTCTTTCTCAGTGTAAACTCTTAATACACACACAGTGTAGATCTAGTAACTGAAATTGAAGCTCAGTTTGTGTGTATATAGAGACTAGGACTACACTTCATTATAGAAGAAGTTCACAAGAATACACACGAAGCACTACTACAAGTACTCCTATAGTACTCGTAAGTAATACACGTAGAGACGGTGTGAGTAGGGGAGAAAAATCGATGGCAGTAATCGGAGTTTGAGTTGAGTCTGTGACTGCTTCCACCACTACACACTACACTCTTACTACATGCTAGAATGGTAATAGTAAAAGTAGTGGTACATAGAACTGCAGTGTGTGTGGTGGTATAAGCCCAAGTAGAGAAACTGAGAAGACCCATGTGCGAGTGGAGTGCGGAGTACAAAAGTACACACAGTATACACATAATAGCATGAGACACAGTAGTCGTCAAAGCATTTCCAGTTTTATAACAGCAGCCAAAAAGAAACGTGGAAATTACTCAGATACGAAAACGAACTGTTTCTTCCCCGTGCAATTCAACGTTGTTGGCCACCACCATACCAACCGTGAGTCCACACCGGAAAGAAATTGCTCTCTCTCTCTCTTTCTAGCCCTTCTCAATCTTCAGACTCACACACTCATACATAGCTGTGTTTGAATACATGAACAGACTGTCAATTTTCATTGCAACTGCACAAGACATACTTCCTCTACATATACATATAATACTATTAAAATACTCTTGTGTAGGTATAGGGGGAAAAGATAACGAAATTTCTCCAGCCGTTGTTCATTCCTTTGCATTACGTTACATTTACGTTACACTTTACACTCTGCCTTACTATTTTATCCGGTCCAGTAGGATTTCAATGCAATTTGTGCTGTCAACTTAATAATATACACATAGCTACTATTTATACCGAATACATCTACCAATATACTTAGAGACGAGTCCAAGAACAAATTCATAAGTACCTTAGTTGAGATATATAAGAATTCATCGCTGAATCCCATTTGTTCGAACATTATTCGTAGGCAAATAAGTGTTTGAGAGAGAGAGGCATCATCACTGCATCTTCTCTTTCTCTCGTTCTCATCTGACGAAGGCGGAGGAGTAGCAGCAACAGCCAGAGAGCAGCTTGCCAACAACTTACCTCCGTCTTCACTCGAACGAAGAACATATACTTTCTGGAGGAAACGTGTTCGACTACAACTGGGATTCACATAGAGTCGCAAGACTTTTTCGACATGAATGTGAAGAAGCGCTGCGGGAGTCTAACAGGAGACGATCAACTAAACTAAACTAAAGCCATACACACTACACACAGACACAACCTACCACTTGCTTACATTACAGCCATTCCTTTCCATACATGCACGAAAGCTACTACTCACTTGTCCATATCTAAACGTAGTGTGTGCTGGAAGTAGTTCTGCATTTGTGTAGCACGAGAACGGACGAAGAACGAACGAGTCTCTCTTAGTACAGTAAGTTGTACTCTGCGAAAACGACTCGACTACTTACTCCTTGAGACTGAGTGTGCATTCTGTCATTCCTCACATTTCATCCGAAGTGAAGAGAACTGATCCGAGTTTCATCCACTGCTCCTGCTCTCGCAAACACACGTCACAATATATCTGTACCCTTCGTTTCTATTCTCTCTCAATGGGTTTTTCCTTGGAATTCAAAGGCTCTCGTGTTTTTCCTTTCATAATCTCCTGCTACTACTGCATTTCTTAAGTAGTGTGCTGTGTGTGGTTGTTGTAGGACCTAAAACAGTTTATTTTGAAGCAAACCGGGACTCAGAGACACACACAGACTTTTATTCTTGATTCTCGGTAGTCTGTCTGTCTGGGTGAAGGTAGTAGTCCCCCATTGCATTGCTTTGCACAACTAGTATATTATACACATACATTCTAGTGGTGGATTCTATATATTTACTACATACGATACGAACCAAACGATACCTTCTTTTCTTGGCTATTCAATTCATTGTTCAATTCTTCATCGTTCTACTCAACTTGCTCTCTTTGTGTGTCTCGGCTTGGGAGGAAAGGAAAGCTAAGCTCTCTCACTCAAACATCACATCAAAACCAAGCATTATGTGCAGGACAATCTTCTTTTCCACTCCGGACGCTGTTTCTACTGCGATACGACGATAGAATCGTCCAGTACAACCACCACCACACCAATCCACTACTACATACTACAAGCAATAGTAATATCTACACAGTGATAGTAGTGCAGTGCAATTCCGAATTCCGTATACCCAAGAGTGTCTTTAAGAAGACTCCCAACGAGCGTCACTTTATATTCCTCACTGTAAAGATACTTACACAAACTGAGTACACTTCTAAAACTAGTGATGTATTTCCTGAGGAATACTGATAGAGTCATATGCACTTGATATAAAATAGACACCTTTAGTTTATACCTACTCGTCGTGGTTTACTGTGGGTTAGTTTATGTCAGTTGAGGTGTGCTGGAGCAATTCATAATCCTGTGTATTGAAATCGTTACAATAAAAAGAGATTCTTCTAAACTAACAACACTAGACTCAAATCAACTCGTCCATCCTAAGACTCAGACAAACACAACAGCTTGTAAGTCAACTATTTTCTTGAACTAGTAACTAAACTTTTAAAGTTGTCTAGAACTCAATGCGATTCTATTTAGTAGCTTTTTGTATGTATGTATTTATGTATTACTACAATCATGCATTCTCTTACGGTGAAAGACAGACATACCGAAAAGAAAGGCACAGCCTAGAGACTAGAATGAAGGAATGGAAATATTTAGTTAGTAACTTGCTCAATTCATTCTCATTCGTATTCTTATTGTAGTAGTGCTATGTATAAAGTATAAAGCAGCCGAAACTTGATTTTGTATCTTTATCTTCTATATGTATTGTATAAATTAGCTATTAGACTTGCATATTGCATTAGTTTTCTCATCTGGCTCATTTCATTCACAGAGTCCAATGAGTTTGTTTGGGCTGGCTTGTTTTTGTTTTCCTTCTTCGAGCCGCCTTTGTATTAGTATTTGTCTTGTGTTGCCCGTCTTGTAGTAGAGAAATAACTCACTCAACCATTACAAAATGTATGAGTGTAATCATCCTCACAGTTAAATCTCTTAAACTATGCATTTAACTTCACTATTTGTAGTTGAGTAAGTGTGTTAGATAGTGTACCAATAGTAAGTACCTAGTATTAGAATTATAAATAGTCCTGGATTCACATTAGCTTGTATAAAAATAATAATTTTCTTGTAAGTATGACGGAAAAGGGCAAAAGGAAAAAGAAAAGTGGTGGAAGAGTTTTAGAGACGGTAGAATGAGTGTAAGTGGACGAGCTTTTTGTACACGTAGAATGATGTCCTGCTTAGATTTATGATTCGTCTCGTGGTTTCTTTGGCTTTGGTTTACTTTTCGTTGGTATACTTACATACTACTACTATAATATAGAGGTATCTGTATATTACTAGCTCACTCATTCCGTTTCATGCTATAATCTTCCCTTGTTTTTGTGATGATCAAATTGTATAGCTATTAGCTACCAATTCTATTCTTCTTCAACGACTTGGCTTGGCTTTCTGAGAAGCACCGTTGTTAAAGTGCATGAATTATGGACTTAAACCATAATTCCATAAAGAAATCCGCGCCAACAGTCATAAGAACAATATTATATTACAAAATTCGGGAGGTTGGGAATGAATGGTTTGTAATTATTGTAATGCCGTTATGAGTCGATCTAAAGGCATACTGCACCACTCATTCTCGACTAATGCCTCACGGTTATTTCATTAACCCAGCTAGCTGCATTGTATTAATCTCAATTGGATTAGACAGGGATGCTCTGGCTGTGTCATTAAACTCGACAACATAGCATTATTAGTAGATTGGAACGCAGCAATGCATGTACATATTCATATTATTTGCAGTTTGTAATTGCAATTTGAAACTCACAAAATCTAAACCAGATTTCAAGCTAAATTTCTTTAGAAATTGTTTAGTGTATAATATGTAGGTATATATATTTTATGCCGATGTATACATTGTAAATATACTTGGAGGCAAATGTAGAGTGTAACCTATATATTGTTGTATTATAATTTGCAATATTTGTATTTTGTTCTGGTAATAAGGTATGGTCTGCGTCTTTGGTTGTTGTTATTGTTGTTGTCAGTATTGAAAATGGTAGCGGAAAGTTCTTCAAGCGTGCTGCGTAGATTATGTTTTGAATAGAAGTAGAGAAAGAGACTACACAACAGCAAATTCGATTCATTTCAAGGAAGAATACGATTTTTTATCTCGTATAATGCAATCCTCTTTTCATTCATCTCTCTCAGTGATATACAACAACAGTCTCTTCTGAATATGTCTGTAGAATCGGTAGAATAGAATCTATGTGAAGGGCTTAGTAAATAACTTAGCCATCAACCAGGTATAATACTTTTATGCATGTCTCTCTACTTTACTCCACATCCACCTCGGTCTGTTTATCCACCACACATATTTGGTGGAAGGTTGGTGAGTGTGAGTGGTAGAGACACACAAAACGTACACAGGGATGCATGCCATTAGTTCTTCATTGCTCTACAAAATTTATAACATCGTTTCAGCTAAATTACCGTACCTCCTGTCCGCCTCAATACGAAAATTACGTATTTTATCTCCTCTCTGACTAGATACGAGAACTCATTGATATATTATTATGTCTTCGATGTGCAAATAGTCGTAGCAAAGAATGTGAGGTGAACGCAAACTTTTATCCTTAATTTGATTCGCAGACATTTGCAAAGTCCTGTTTCATTCACCTCCTCGTTTCTACCTGGACGTACTCCTTATTACATAAAAATTTATATACTAGGTTCTGCATGAATTTTGATTGCTTATTAGCTTATTAGTTACTTATTTGCATAGGATACAGGTAGATTAATAGGAAAACATTACATTTAGGTGTTATTGCGCATAGTTCAAGTAGACATTTCATTAGGAATATACTACACACACAAATACACATGAATACATGAAACCATAAAAAATAAATTTCCCTACGATAATGTTGAAAACATATCACTACAGATATAATCCAAGTGCTAAAACTAAAACCAAAGCAAATAGTACAAGTGCCAAAGTGTGGATACATATTGCATACATGTTATATCTATAGATGTGACTTTTTGTTGTATGTATGTTGTATGCAAGTAGGAAAATATGTTCGGAAATCCTGACCTTATTTCAAAGTACGTACTGTAGGCACACAGTCAATTTCATGATGTTTGTGTCTCAACTTGATTCATTTCAACGTGAATTGACTGAGAAACAATCTGTAACTGAATGGCTGTCATCCATCTAGTCATCATCGGACATGCCCTTAACAGTTTAGCTGTCTGTCACTGTTCAATCTGCTCAGGCAGAGAGCTGTTATTGTGTTGCGACTTGTGATGCCATGTGAGTCATTCTATTGTATTCTCTCCCGAACAACAAAATCCAACACAATGGAATACAATTCACTACTCTGGCTTTGGCATTATGTCTGCAGTAGTCTCTCTTCCTATTCTTCCTGTATTTGTACACTTACTAACCTAAATGTAAGCCTGTACATACTATACCCAGTCAGGTAAATTTGAATCAGACTCACAGTAATTTTCAAATCCATTCTATGTGTGTATACTCATATAAACCCAACCGCATAAAATGCTGTAGATTTTAATTGCTTCCTCCTACACATTATACGCACAAAATACAAATTTGTAATCCTGAATTGCATTATTTGTAGTATGTAGTAGCTTAGTACCTACTTAGTACTTACCTTTACCTACTACACTACTACGGTGAGTACACAAGGTAATAATAATGTAGGTATATGTAGAAGTTGGAGGCACCTCGTTTGACAATGACCTGAAAATTGAAGTGAATTATATTCCTATACCAGAACATCAGTTAGCAGTTCAGTGGCAATTTAATCTCGAACGAGAATGAATCCATTGGGAAGCAAACTGAGAAGAATGATGAAGAGATGTATTTTGATAAATGTACTAGAAGTAGAAGTATAGAGATTTTGATGATGTTATATGTACGTCCTGTCGCTGCTTGTTTTTCTCATTCCATGTAGCTTTTAGGTTTAGATTGTCTCATAGATTTATTCTCATCTCTTGCACACGTACTTTTGCGTGTCCGTGACAAATTCTGTAGATAGTGATTAAAGTCCGCTAACGCTACTTACTGCCACCACCACATGTCATGCCTAGCCACTAACTTGTATTTCATGGAGGTTGATTTGGCTCGACTTGGATTACCACCACAATACTTAATACTGCGATGTGGTATACACATACTAGTAGTACCCAGTAGTACAAACTACCATTGCTACTAAACACAAAAACTTTTTTTTCTAAGGATACTGCAGTAAAAATTTCTTCGAATAAATATTATCGTAGATTCTATAACATATTACTCACACTATAAACTTACAGTACAAATACATTGTGAGAAATGAGAGTATTAGCCACTAAGCTTTGAGTCGGAGTCAGACAGTCAGAGAGGTACGAGTATCTTATTAAATTACATGGCAATATTCTCGTTTTTGCCAACGCAAAGGTCTAGAACAATTTTGCAAGGAAAAATGTGTATAGTCCGTGTGTGGTGTAATTCAAGATTTGTAAGTAGTACATAGTAGTTATGCAATGTAATACATGATTATATTATATAAAGAGTAGGAGTGCTACAACAAGCAAAAGGAAATATAATATGGTTTATGAAAGGGAGCTGAATCTTTGCCAGTGAATTGCATTAGAGTGTATCTGTATGTATAGAGAAGGAAGAAGTGAATGGTAATAAATTGTATTATGTGCACTATAAAGGAATTTACTTAAGTAACTTAAGTACTAACCAAGTCATTCTCATAGAAAATAATTATCTCTAAAGTGAACTGATCTCATTCACTTAGGTAGTAGGTTAGTCTGAATAGGGTTGAGATAGAATGGAGGAAATAATAAAGAGAGTGCAAATCGCGAGAGTCACGGTTGGCTAAACTGGATTTTAAGTTTTGTGTGGTTCACGTCAGTTTAAAGTTGGTTGCAGTTAGCACAGTCATTAGTTTACACCACCACCAAGAAGACGACAACGCGTTCTTTTGGGTCTTCTAATACTAGTGCAGATGCATAATATACTAGGAGAAGCCATTTAACAGATTCATTAACATTTTTCAAGTGTTCCTTGGGGAGAGAAAGAGGCTTAGTTATACATCACAGGACTGTTAGTGTATCGAGTGGAATTGAGGGTGATGTGACGACGATGGTGTAATTCCTGTCTTCGTTTTGGTGATACGGATGAAATCCGCTTTAAGCTTCGGACTAACTGCTGCAACCTAAGACAGTGAGAGTCTGAGTTGAGTGTGGTGTTAAACATTGAATCTTTAATCCCGCGACACAAGGAATGAAGGTATGGAATGTATAAAAGGGTTGGAGTGTAGTCTGAGAGTATTGTAGCGATATAGAGACACACGAATTCGTTAGTTGGCTCTTAACAAGCTGCATGAACAAAGACGATGAGTAATATATGGATAATTTCGCTGTGCTCCAATTCAATTTTGACTTTGACTTTACGAAAGGAAAATGAAGACAGTGCTTAGATGATACGATTAAAGAACTACAAGATAAAGCTATGTCATAAGTAGTAGGTATAGGGGGAGGTGGAGAATGAAGGTTGAGCTTCGTTATGTGAGTCGCTTTATTGTACGCTTATTTCTAAATTGCTCGTTGTATTTCCTTTTATGAATAGAAGATGGATTAGAATCAAGTGAATACTCAAAAGCTGTCTTAACACGGTTCAGGTTCGTATGTAAATGTTGTTATAGTTATTAACATATAGTATGTATAAAGCCATAGCTCATGGTATACACTCCTCTAAAATTACAATTCTTATATATTATACTACCTTTCCGTGTGCATTGGAGTCCAAAGGTCTTGGTCTAACTTAAGTAAATTGTCATTTTCGTTCTTATCTCTGAGTGTGACTAAGCGATAGAAATAGAAAATGACGACGGTATTACGAAACGAGGAGATTTCCAGACTTTTGACAATTGTGTGTGTCTCTGAACATTTACTACCTTTTACTCGTCTATTTGTAATCTAATAATAGATACATTCGAAATTCTTACTAGTCTTTCTTTCTCGTCTCGTCAAGACATCACATTTTGATGTCAATCGTATCTTCCTTACGACATAGCGTCCCGCAGACTGTAAGTACTGCACTTAAACCTAGTAGAAATTTTTCTCCCGCTTTGTCAACAACGGGAAAGATTGGATTGGATTGTTAAACTGAGAATAAGAGTTTCTCTCTTTTCTGTAGTACGTTTGTACTTATGTGGGGTTTGTAAGAAAAGAGAGGGACTAAATATAATAGTACTTACACTTACGACGACCATCTCATTCAGCACCACACATTGCACACACACATACGTAGACTAATATATTGTAGTGTGTGATGCTCTAATGTGTTTTAGTCTTATTGTTAGTTGGTGGTGTAGGTTGAGTTTTGTAATGTACAAAAAGATAACAGTGAGTTACAACATTTCCGAAGGAAGGAAATGAAAGAGAAAAAACTGTTTCGAGTCTTGGCTCTCTATCTTTAGAATAAAGGACCACAAGAACTCTGAAGACAGAGTTTTAGTCTATTTATTTCACTACAAACAGTCGAGTCAAGTCCAGTTCTAAGGAAGGTCGTAAATAAAATCTTTGCATTCGTCTCACCCGACAAAAAAAACCCGCACGTTCTTTCACCATTCAACTCAAGGTCTCCAGACATAACAACTAATTTTGTTGAAAACCGAACCGAACTCAAATCATCACTACGTCATCATACTTACTTATATATGTACGAACTTTACTATGTACACACAACTTAGACTGGAAATGTATGTATAATATTCTCAGTCTGTCTCTCCACTTCCACAAATCTCTACGAGGTTATCTTAGCTGAGTATACACCTCCTGTAGTACTCAATTCTGTATTATATTAACCCTGGCTTGGATTTTCGTTTCCACAAACATACTAACTGCTACAACTACCTATTATAACACACAGAGAGATATATACATGTACATAGCCCTCGTAAAATATCTCTAAGCTTAATATGACAACCAAAGCAAAAGCAACGAGCAAAAAATCCAATTTTGTAAAGTGTTTTCCCCATAACTATAACCGATGTTAGAGAAGCATAAAGGTACTACTCAATATTCCAGACGGAGCTTATTGTAGCTAAGTATGGATCTCTTTGGTTGTGTGTATGTGTGTGTGGGAAGCAAAGCGTCCGAAACGAAACGTCTCAACAACTCGATCACTATAAAACGACTACGACTACTTATCTGCTCCCATTACACTTCTACTACTTTAGCAATAGTACAAATAATACGACCACAGCAAATCGTGATGAATGCATCAAACGATTATTGTATATTGGTTGTATCTCTCTATGTAAACTTACACTTTTATGCTATACAACACAATCGTAGATATTCTATGGGCATCTTTATTTTCCACTCACTTACATACTGCATGTAATATTATGAAATCTTACTCTTCTACGACACCAAACCATCAAACATAAAAGCATCACTCTTATACATAGATCCACATGTGATTCAACTTGACCCAAATCTGACCTCGTGGTTGACTCCAATATTATTCATGTATGTAAAAGCTAGCACATAGTCATAAGTAAATTGTGAGAATTATTATTATATGATTTGAAACTCTATTATTATAGACACGCTGGCTGGATTCAGTCAAGTGTGCGTTAAATTCTCTGTTAAATTATTATTGTAATTGAGGGCTCAGAGAAACCAAATTGTGAATTTTATGGCTCCAGGAGTATAAAGAATAATAGTTATGGACAGTAACTCTATAGCTTACAGATGCGTTTGTTTTGTTCGTAAGTTAAGTATAGAGACGCATTCTCGTGTAATAACATAATATCAAGTGAAGGCATAAAGAGTCTTACATGTCTATAGACGAAGAACAAAACGCAAGGCAGCACATAATCATCTCTTTTTCTAATAACTTAACACGAGCAACGCCTTGCCTGCTATTAAATTAAACAGAACTGATCGTAAGCTCGTGGCTAATCAGCCGTGTACTAATCCCCATATTCTCCCTCCGTTGCAATTGGAGAGTCAAGTGGGACCTAAATAATATCAGTCAAGAATGGCCATTAGTTGAGTCTACCATTTATTTATTCTCTCGTGCTTTTTAACTTGTACTTATGTGAGCCATACACATTATAATTTATATATACCCCCATTAAAAATTGATCTCATCTCAAATCTCAACCACTGAGCACACAAATATGTAAGTACGTGTATTTTTATTCCTTGTTGTGAGATATCGTTTAGTTTGCAGTTTCCTTATACACACACAGAACAACAGTCGTGACTCAAAAGAAAAATAAAAACCTCATTGTTCATCTGCTTGTGTATTATTATGTCATCTCGTGTTTTGTGCTCAAGTGCCAATAAGCAAAATAAGCCTTTTCCATCTTACGACTTCCTACTACAAGAGGTACCTAATTTTTACTACGCTGAATTTCGCAAGCTCTGCTGCTCTCACTTTACTTTTTACAAACCTACAACAAACAATTGGCCCTATATACTTATCATTCTAACGAATATTGATTATTGAAAGTGCTGACAGCTTAGCAGAGTAAATAACTCTCGTGAGCTAGAAAAAAACACGAGGAACACAACACAACACTTATCTTGAGAAAATACGTTCTATTGATATAGCATTAGTATTCTGTGAACAGGATTAGCGCTCCATTAGCCACTTGGAATGATGTAGGTAAAAAACATTTAGCTGCAAGTGGTAAATAAAACTAAAGAGACATCCTTAAATACTATCTATGGCAAAATCACAATCTATGCCAGACTAGACCTGTCTCTAACTCTCGCAGTATTAGCACAAATAACTATTTATATACAAAAGACCCTATAACTCAGTTTCATTCCACAATATTTGCACGAAATGAGTTTGCTGTGTTTTCCACTAACACCAACTTGCCAAACACTACATTACATACATACTTTATACATAGCTATCTACACACACAATCTAAACCACCTTTCCAATCATTCACGACAGCAATAGTGGTGGTAGATCTGGTAGAATGTAATAAAGTTCTTTAAATCAGCAGGTTTGGCACTATGCTGCTAATACTAAACTATATATAACAATAAGTAACACATATCCGTATTTTTTATAGTTCACAGTACACACTTAGTTACTATTACGTAATTCTTTCTGCACTTGTTTCTTTCAACTATGTAATATAGTACCTACTTTTACACAGGACAGTTAAACAGCTAAGAAAGACAAATACTGCTCTTACATACCACAGTATATTTATTACACAAACTTCTACAGTACACACAGTGAATTAAATAGATTTGCCATTGGCTTACTATACTAAGTAAGGTATCATCTACCACATACTATGTTTGTATACCTACATACTACATACATACATTTGTAGAAAACATTACAAAGAAACTATAAGTGATCTATCTTCATTATTAGTTTGTCCCTCAACTGCAATTTACTTCGCTTCAGATTTGGGACTCGCAGCTTGAATCCTGCAACAGAGTTGAATTGAAATTACATACGGAGCACGGAACAGACAAAACAACACTACGCAACACAACTCACACACAAACAAATCGTAATAGTGATGATACAGCACCGGTATGGAAGTATTTATATGGTGGAAGAGCTGTTGTGTATTATTATGTCCACAACACTATCCCACTACATGCTACTGTGTAATACAAGAGAGAAATGTACATACCAGCAGAATACAACACAACAAACAACTGCATCATTAATAAACTGACTTACTTTTCGCTACATCTGCTGTGTCAGTATATCTCTCTTGACGAGGAACAGCATAGAATTCCATCCAACTAAAGGCATTTGTGTATGTGTGTCCTTCCTGTAGCTCTATATACCAAAGAGACTATTTAAACATTAACCCACACCCAAAACTGCTGCTGCTCCTACACAATTCTCCTCAATCTGTTATTTCCATTACATTAAGTTGTGTGTTATGAATAATGGAGCGTATTGCATAATATTCCGCGTCTTCTTTACCATAGTACACTAAATAGCTATCTATTACTACTGTAGTATTAGTAAAGTAGGTAGCTTTGCATGAAAATATTTATTCAGAAAGCCCGAACCGCCGAAATAACTGTATGTCAGCAAGTACATGTATAGGAATATAGAATGTGTAAGGATATCGTGTGATATTGTAACTGGAGTACATCTATCTTTGCATCTGCATTTCGCATCAGCAATCATTGTCATTATAAACAATAAACACGCTGTGTAATATTCTCATCATCAAAGTGAAGCGACGCAAATCACGGCACATATTATGATTAACACTCGTACACTCCTATAGGACATAGGATACTGATAACACACCGCAAAGTTTTACATGTAAAATACTAGAAGTTGGTGTAAGTTTAACGGGTGCATGCATGCGAACACGTAAATACTTGTAGCACACAGTTGAATCACACTAGTGAACTAGAAATATTATCGCCATTAAATATGTAGCTCTAGTACTGTGTAGTACTAACAAACATGAATGCATGCCGCCTTTCTGTCGACTAAGTAGGTACCTAGTCCTGTATTATGCATGTCATCAAACAAAGTCGTCATGTAGTTAAGTGCTGTATTGAGTGAGTAGCATTAATATAAACAAAATTCGCAATACCATTCCGTAGTCCTATACATCATATGTACCTAGTAAAATTTCTTACAGTCAGTTTCACCCTTGTACTAATTCTAACAACAACTTGGTAATATTTACTATTATGGTAGCGTTCGTAAGTGAGTCAAGTAATTTTAAGGAATGTATTTGTATATAATAGCAAGTTTCTACATCTAATAGGTATTCAGTATACATTGTACTAAATTTAGTAAATTTCTATACTTTGATTTTGTGATACTTACGTAGTAGATATACACTATAGTGACTATAGACTTGGAATAAGTTGGGTAAATTGTTGTTTTCATTGTATTGATGGGAATTGGCTGTGTCTCAACTGAAACTCAAGCTCTTGAGTCGATTGGGTAGCAGAGCACTAAGTTGTGAATTATCAAGTGACTTGGTTTTGTTTTGCTTTGCAACTTCGTTTGCTCGTCTTGGTTCAACTTAAACAACTGTAAGTGTTCACAGGATATCCTATAAGTAGTTTTGCATGCTGCTCTAGCTTGGAAAGTTTTAAGTGATACTGAAGGACGATAAGGCTAATAAATAATTAATTAGTTTTGCATTGTATCCCTTTTATGTATTAGCTCATCTTTAAACAACAACAACTAGTGCTACATTCCTTTGTGCTAGCACTATCTGTAATATACGCGTAAACACATTAACATAGATAAAGAAAATATATACATACATGGGGATTACACAGACAAAGGTTTTAAAGGAAGGATAGACAATACACACACAATACACAAGATAGAGATTCTCAAGTGTCGTGAATACTCTGAGCACGATAATTCAATATTATTATCTTAGTTAGTTCAATAAGCGTCTGGTTACACATGTGTGACGAAGAAAGTATGTAGTGCAATGCTCTTGAGCTGTCATATGAGTACCCACTCACAGCTAGTTTTCCAAGTGAACAAAACTTAATGTGTTTAAATTGATTTAGAATGAAAATTGTATTATATGATTAATGCAACCAGTTTAGACAGACTTCTCAGTATTCTTTTAGCAAGTGCATGTCACGCACAAGTATAATACTGCAACGAACAACCCTAACTGTATTTTAATATGTATTATAAATCATAAGCTATTAATTAAGTAAGAAAGGCGCGACTTGTGATTACACTGTAAATTAACCCTTTGATTTTTACTTCACTGTTTTTCTAGGTGGTCGATATTTCTTCACGAAGGACGGATTTCTGACGCCGAACTAAATCTCACCTCTACTAATTCAGTTGCCTCTTTGATTCAGTCAATACAAAGTAGTTTCAGTTACACTCTCAATCCCTACAAACACATTACTTTGCAAGACCAGCACTAACCTACTAGTGTATAACTTACAGTACCTATAGAACGGGGGGAATATTACTAGAAGAGTTATATTCTGGAAAGCTGAAACCAAAACAACGAAACGAAGTGTGTACATAATATAAAGTGAGTACTGCTCTCCTCCAGAATAAAGTGAACAGTGCAGTTTGTTAAAATAGTATCCGGGTGGCACGGTGTGTTAGTAATAGTGCACTAAGGTAAGATTTACGAGGCAGACACGTTGTACATTATAAGTGCATAACAATAGCCAACAACGTCTCGGTTTGCGTCTTTACGGTGCAACATTACATTACAGTCAGTCGACACTCCACTAATAAAAGTGAAAATATCTTACCCGTGTAATAATACAGAGCGAAATAAGTGGAAAGGCGAAACTCACACGAACGAACGAAGGAACGAAAGTCACGACGAACGACGGCCACCACCACCACACCAGTGGAGAGCAAAAGGAGAGTTTGAGTGTGAATAACATTTCACAACGAAAGACATTTGGTGTGTACAAAGGATTTAAGGAAGGTGATAGAAGATAAAGAGAATATGGAGATAGATAGGAATCTTAATGTTGTGAAAATGAGTCGAGTTCGAGTTACTAACACCTTGGGCAAAGATAGCTCTCCCACTTACTCAACGTCAAAGTGCACAAGTTTTGTTGGACAGAGCTTTTGGACAGTTACTTTGACTCTGAGTGTAATTCTTCTTCTTTTCGGCTCTGTCACTGCAGATGATCCCGTGTACATTCGATCCGGTGCTTATATGAGCTCTTATGGACAATTAGTCACTTCCAGCACTCTCAGATGGGTCAAAGGACAAACCAAAGATTCACTTAAATTACTTCCCGAAGGACATGACGAGAAAGATTCCAGAGCAGTCTGCAGAGTCTGGCATACAGGTATAATAAATACAGAATATAGATACGAGCTATAAATTACCGCTTTAGTATACTTCATGCTAATTTTGTATGCATTGTTCATGCCGATACTAAAACAACTTGAGTGTTTGCAACTAAATCACCTGTCTTGGCTTTTTGCAGGCATTTTATTCAAATAATATAATTTGCTTAATGGCAATTCTATTAATGGCAAGAAGAAACTTTCTTTGCTCCTACTTGGTTTGGCAGTGAGGGAAAAGAGAAAGTTTTGCATTCGGTTCGTCTTAGTTATTATTCTCATCATGTGCCCTTAGATTTCCCAGTCTTGTTCCCATTTCTGATAACAGCACCTAATATCTGAAAAAAATGAGAAAACGCCATAATGCCATGAGATTCATAAGATTCTTCGAGAAAGACGAAGTAAACTGCCGGTTTTATTCATTTTTATGGACGGGAGGCGTGTAAAAGACTTTTGTTGTTTACTTGTATATAATGTGGCTCTTCAGCTGAGTTATGAAAGCAATTTACAACTCTCTGATGTTATACTGATGTAATGATCAATCATAAATAAACCAGCAGCATCACTATACCGAGATGGCTCTTCACAAAGTTATTTTTATACGTAGACCTGATAGTATTGTATTATATCAAAGTGTGTCCATTATGTGTTATGGCTCGAGTATCACTAAGTTTTTGCCATAGTGTACTGGTGAACCTGTTTTTATTGGTATTTAGTATAAGTACCTACTTACATTGAGGGCACAAACTTCCTTCCATCCTAGTATCTCTCCCCAAGGAGTTTAGAATGCGGCATTGGACCAAGAATTTTATACACTGCTAATTGAAAGCAAAATATTGCGTCATTTACTCCACATAGTTTCATAGATGCTAAAATAGACACACTTGCCCCACTATTCAATAAGTAATTCCCTGATATTAAGGTTCCATCCATTTAGACAGGCTATGAGCATTTTCCCTGGTTGTGACGGAGCAATTCTTAAACTTTTAGGTTGTTTCAGTCTGTTTGCTTAAAATGTTGTTAGGATCTGCCCTATTTGCCAGCAACCAATTTCATGGTTTAACTTTTATTTTTTCTATCTCATCGTATATTATGGATTTAAAAAATTAGAAAACTGGCACAATAACTGATACATCTGCTAAAGTCAATAAGATTTGGGTCAAGTACTTATCAATTTTGAAATGAAATGAATTTTTATGGTACTTCTTGTAAACTCACAGCCTGCTAAACGTAAAAGTATTTGAAGTATTATCTTTAAAGAATATTGACAACTGTTTTTAATACCATTAGTGATACTCTCAATAACAATTTTTAAGCGGATGAGTTACATAAAATCAATCGAGTGTCAAAATTGATATAGAATTCAGATTAGAAATTACCTATTGACAGTTTCAAATAACTTACTAAGGTAGATCATTGCTTGTGACGCAGAAAGAGAATTACATGCGGATAGAATAAATATCAATCATAGATTTTTACAAGGTGTGCACATCCAATCTGTAGATAAATAGTGTAACCTTGAGATATGATATTCCACTAAATAAAATGCTACGAATGTGCCTGAGCTGAAATTGTGTGGATTATTTAGAATGTGAAAGAAGAAAGAATGTTTGTTGGTAGTTTGTAAAGGAAAATTGTTTTGTTGATTTAAAGGCTTACGCGGAGTGGGTCTGATCTCTCGAGATCTCCATGTGTGCA
Organism: Pogonognathellus longicornis; assembly: GCA_034694085.1. Classification (NCBI taxonomy): domain Eukaryota; kingdom Metazoa; phylum Arthropoda; class Collembola; order Entomobryomorpha; family Tomoceridae; genus Pogonognathellus; species Pogonognathellus longicornis. Next base: position 17,316 of record JAQFYB010002443.1, read on the forward strand.
ACATCAGCACCCTTGAAGGAGTGGAAGGTTCGGAGTCATTCCAAACCATCTCATCAAATGCAGCTCGTCTCAAATGGTCTGTGTGGACGAGACCGAATAACCCTCCAACCGGCTCAGTGGCAATATCTGTCAAGCCGCAAAAATTTGTCGCAGCAGATCTAAACAAAACGATGATAGGCTACTTGGACCCGACAGTTAATCTTGGCTCTGCCATGTTCCCTAATGATCCCGAGCCGGCGACCACATGTCTCGTGTTGACAGAAATAGAACCCGTTCGCTATGAACTCAGTGACGTTCAGCTGAAAAGAAATAAAGGATTCATCGAAGAGGAAATTGTTCTGGCGGTTGGAAAACTGAAATATGAAGCCTCTTCTGACTCCGATTGGGTGTTAACACCCAAGGACCCAGAAGAATCGGAGGAATCCAATGATGTGAAATCATCTGATGAAAAAACAGCCAAAGAGTCAGTCAAAGGAACAATCGAAAGCATTTTGTCATACGAGACCAACCAATATGAGTACTGGGGCCAGGGATATCTCATGGCCAAGGGTCTTCATACATCCATCAACCTACCCGATGGCTCGAGGAGAGTCATCGAGTGGGGCATTCCTCTCACGCAAGCTGGTAATTTGCCTCAAAATATCAAACTCTCTCTTTTCCATTACACACTTGTATAATACCCGTAACACTAACACTCCAATATCCTACGTATATTATATACCTCACTTTTCAACTAATGGCTAATGGCTACATATTTCCCTTCATCTGTTTATCTATCCAGCATATCTGCCTTCTCATATAAACAAACGGCTCGTGTGTCTAACCTTATATGAACACACTCGTTGTACTTTATGTGCAATACTCTCCATATTTCTCTGCTTGTATTAATACTGCCACGAAAATGAAATGTCCTATGGGCATCATATTATGGTTTGGTTATAGAGGCAGTAAAGTAAGCATCCCTGCATTGTTCCTCTTTTCTAACACGCCGCATTTACGACAACAGTAGCACAATGCACTGTTAATACGTAACAACGTAACATACTGCATATCTTTACAAAACAATATGCATCCCACACACACTACAACTACTACCACATTAGCAGCACACGCTCCTATTTATTTACCAAACCAAGCCACACTTATACAAATAAAATACATACACGAGGCCAGTATTCCTACAACAACACACAATCCAAACCATATGAATATTATGTTTTGTACTCCCCCACACTCAAAAAAATCTACGTTTCGATAAGAATCACACGCAAGGCACACGAGGGCACCGTAAAACGCAGTAATGTTCAGCAATTGAATCATTGCTTAAAAATTCCATTGTAAAATCTAAACACGAAATGGTAATAATAAGCAACCAGTAGCCTGTCTAATACACAAAAGAGCATTTATCATGTACATACATTACTGATTACTTCTACACATTCTTCCTCCTCCTGGAATAAATAATTCGTGTGCTTGTACTCGAATTTACATATTGTCCATGCACGACCTTCCGTATTATTACAGATTCCCTATACTTACAAATACCATAAACACATTCAACCAAGTTACGAGAAAGGCAACTATTAATAAAGTACCCGTATAAATTATAGATACATTTATTACAGAATGTAATTGCGGTACACTACACTACAGATACAAGGCAACGGGATAAATGGCTTAGTTTTAGTTATACGTAGATATTCGGGTGCGGGTGACTGTTGAAACTTCACAAGGAGATATGTGCTATTGTAATTAAGATACGAATTCTATTAAGGATTCATGGCTAGAAGCGAACATTAAAAGCCCATTTGTGATATTGACTTGCGGGGTGACACGTCAACTCCCTTATATGGAATTTAATGTAATTCACAGCAGCTTATCTTCGCGCTCTCTATCTCTCTCTCTCTCTGTGGAGTCCATTGTAAGTAAATTGTAAATGTTTCCATTGTAATTAATTTCCGTTGACTAGCATCCTTGTCGAGTTTTCATCTTTCATTCCCTTTTCACTTGATAATCATCAAGTGAAAAGGTAGTATACTATACACATACACACAGTTCTGTCGGGGGCACACATTCATTTAAAACCAGTGGCAATCTGGCAATGGAAACTGTGGGTTTTAGTGTAAAGATAAGGAGTCGACGATTGGATTTAGGTGACGCTCACCTGCTTTCAAAGACTCTAATGCTACTCTTTGTGCTTCCACACCAAATTGAGTGTACTCCGGAATAGGTAATCAAAGGAAATTGCTGCTGTTAATTAACTTTTGATACGCAAACATATGTGTATTGTTCATGTGGTGGTGGTCTACAGTATTAGTTAAGTCTAGAGAGTGTGTAGTGTAATTTGTATGTGCAAAGGTGCCTACATTACCATTTTACATGTCCAAATACAATTTTACAATTTCATTTGAGTTAGTTGTTGGTAGACTGAGGCAGAGAGAGAGATAAACAGCAGCTAGAGTCAATTATGGGCAGGAGCAGGATATGTTCATGGCTTTAATCTAGCAAAACAGTGTCAATTTTTCTGTTTTCCAAATAGGACGATAGTTTCAAACAGATTAGGAAAATTACATGAACTTGTGCAGGATTATACTAGTGTGGTTCCACACTCGTTTCACATGATAACACCACAACTTTCCAATACACACCATCATCATTATTCTTTGCTCTAAGCTTTTTTAGTAACCACAGAGCAGCGGCTTTAAACGTATTATTATTTATTGGACTCTGTTTTGATGCATGTATGTATATACCTACCTACATGTTGTAATATGTGTATATGTGTTTACTGAACCATCCACTTACTGATTGCGAATTCATGCAAAGTAGTATAAATCATTTGTAAAATGGAAGTAGCTAAAATGTATCCCCATGTGTCCTCAGCCTTTACTGTAGTGGAAGAGCTAACAAATTAACTGCTGAGAACTACTAGCAGTACAACGTATACGTTATCGCGACGCGACCACAAGCAAAACTGGAAATTTTATGGTGTATCTTTAGTAGTGCGGAATATAGTGTTTGTCTAAAAATAATAGTGAAACATTGAAAAAAGTTATTTGTGCTAAAAATGTAATAAATTGTTGAATTCGTAGCTACTACTGCTGCTAGATACTTGATGGTTTTCTGTTAGCAAAGTGATAAAGCGACTTTTTCTTTTGCCATGACGTGAGAACGGAGAATAAGAACACATTCTCTAATGCGAGTTCCACAGTGAGATGAGTAAAGTTAGCGGATTGCCATTATAAAATGGTAGATACTATAAGCAATATCATAAGAACAACTGGTAAAGTTTTCAGACTTGTGACACCATAATATTAGTAATAGTCTGTATGTATATCCGTTGACCTGCTACTGTGTCTATTATACTATTTGGATGTTAGAGAAGTTTTCTTCGTTTAACCGAAGCATTAGTTCTAAAAGCATGTGAATACACTAAAACTGTGCACCAAACTCACTTTTTTCACACCTTACGTATATATGCTCACATGAATGCACTATATTTTCTTAAACTGTGTACATATCTGTACCTACACACATTTTAGCTGAGCAATGAACACAGAAAGCCTTGGAGCTACATACATTGCATAAAAATGAAAGTGCTACTAGCAAGTTGAGGCAGGTAGGCAAGACATATTGTATTAGTATTTGTATGTGTAGCAAAGAAAACGGAGAGTTAGGTAATTGAGAAAAAGTTGTATGTTGGTAAAAGCCTGATTTGACAAAATTCCGTATATTACCGTGTTTCACGAACACCGTAGTCTTAATAGGAAAAAATCTCCGTTGCGGAGTTTTGCACTTTTCCTCTAACGTACTCATAGTAGCACCGGCTCTGCATCACACTACATTACCGTAGCACAGTTTATACGTAACTACCAGTATTAGGATTCATGGTGGGAGAATGCATTGCCTAATTCAAAAAAAGTGTTATTCTTGTCTTGAACTCCAAGCTCATCTTCTTTACACATATACATACCTTAATACTTCTAACTTCCCTTATTTATAGTTGCTAGTCTATGTGTAGCTTTATACAAGAGTCCCTATTTCTTCTATGCACAATTTCTACCTATATACATTTGCTCGTAGTATGTGGTTGAATGTACCTTGTACCTAACTATAGGTACAAGGTACATTCAATATATGCTATCCCTATTCCTACTTTGTGAAACATAAAGGACAAGACAAGATTGTTGAGATGAGAGAAAGTTTGAAGACTTTCTTTAGTTCCCGGGGTAGGATAGGACATGGTTCGTGATGTTTTTAGAGTGAGTGAGGTCCCTCCTTTTTCTATCAATACTGCACTACCCGAGCCAAACACAGAAAAAGACTTGTGAAATTAAATACTTACATAGCAGAAGAAGAAATACTAGAAACTACGTAGTTAGACTGTTCTGTATACACATAATATTGTAGTATAACTGTACTCAGTACGATACATGAACATAGCTATAACATGCATTTCCTTTATGAGCACACATAGAAATATGGAGAATTACATGTGCAATGCTATTATGATATTTTCAGGATCAGTAGTCTCCATCCAAATTTATGCCTGTACATTAGCAAATACCACAGAGACATCAGTAATCTGTAATAAGGTCATGTTGCGATTGCCAAGTAATCCCAACTCTCCAAAGTAAGTAAGTGTGGAAAACTAAGTGAATACTGGCACACGCACACGTGCAATTCTAAAAGGGTATTTCGGAGTTTAACATTCGACCCGAAGTGAAACATTTCCCACAGAACTATTATAGTTGACTCTGACTTGCCTGTCCTCTGGAGTATTGCAAACAACCGGCCACTGGATTGTCAAATCCATGGAAAATGAAATGAATGGGTCACTCAGTGTGGTCTGGTCCGTACTTTTGTATTCTCCCGTTGCTCAACTCCACTTTAGACTTTCCACATACATATCTCTCTCACTTATCTTTATGATAGCATCTGTCCTCCTATTCTCTCTAGCTCTCTCCATATCAACCCACAACGTCCTCTTTTCGTCTTTCCTTTCACTTCCTACTTTTTCTATCATTTGGCTACATGGCAAAACTTTCTCTCTCTGTTTTGTTTGGCTTAACACACCGTATCACGTCTACCCTCACTCTTATTACACTTTTCATTGTCATTGTGTTCCATATAGGGATACATGCATTGTCGTAGATTGTCGTTTCGTAGTTAGTAGCAGTATTTATGCCGCACACAGAAATAAAGCAACATTACGTCTGTCCGTCGTGGTGTGGTGCAAGGAAGGTATGCTGTGTTGTTCAGCTCACATTCAGTAGAGTGTACTAATGGGATGCAGGAATCAGTACCAAGAATAATGTTATACTATTAGTATTGCTGCTGGTGTTTTTACGACCACCAAATACTACACTGTGTACCTACCCTCATTTATATTAGTACTAGAGCCAAAGCTAAATCTATGCTACTATATTATACACTACTGTGTAAACAGTCCAATAACAGAATTACTTGGGATTATAGACCAAACCCAAAACCTTAATACCTACTCTTGCCATTTTACTGTACTGTGACTTGTCTCGTTTGTATTACTTTGTAGATTGTACTGTGTTTCATCACTATGGTATATATTGATATAAAAATAGCGACAATGCGACATACTACACGATAATATACGCCAATACTACAATAAAGTATGGGACAGCACTAGCAGTGTATGTAGTGTTCTGTTTGGGCTTTGCGAATAACTAATACAATATAGCTAAGAACTATAAACACAACAGTGTACAAAATACTACGACAGAAGGACCTGAACGGCTTTATTTTGTATGTGGGCTGATTTTGTCATGCTATGTGTCTGAGAGAACCAAATATCCAACGAGGTGGTTTAGTTTTAGGTAGGTTTCAGCAAAAGTCGAGTCAAGCTTTTAATGCGACGCAACTCCTACGAACAATAAGTAAGTAGCAAAATACACTGACTGAGAGAGAAGTAAACCAAATCAATGAGATCTCCTCCCATGCACGTTTATATTTTCTATTATATCGGAGAAGCCATTCGTTGAATGAATCTTTCTATTATTCTCTCGATTTCGACTGTGGCATTCTTTTGACGTGCTTATAAAATGATGGAGAGATAAACACAGACTACCTATTGCCCACCCGACGTGATATACCATTCATTCATTCAGAGCTACTAAAAGCAACAAAATGTGTAATATAAGGGAATACAAACAGTAAGCGGTGAGTCGGAGTGGTGGTAGTCGTAGGACGATGCAGTTTACTCAAATAATAATATGTCTCGATTCAATTGAGGACAAAAGCCCGTATGATGCTGTCGACTGTGCTGTGTCGCCCGTCTATTTCTGTTTGTCATATTGACCCATTTTGTTAAGGAAAGGGAAAGGAAACGGAAATTGGACACTTGATCTGTTTTTACAGTCGTGAGGCTTCTTGTCGTCGTCCCTGTCGTAGATGTAGCAACTCCTGTCATATGGCATCTTTGTCATATGTGTCCGGTAATGTCACATTATGAGTAGACTGCAAATTTGTTTCCCTAATCCATAGTTGTGTATCTCACATGTATTTGTATACATAACACACAGGATATTATAGATGATGGAAAGTTACATGGTGTTAGTACAAACGTAGCAAAGTGTGGTTTGTCTGTTTATGTATGTTTGTATGACACTGCTTTTACTCTCACTCTAACTCTCTTTGTCATCCTTTTCTTTACTTGTATCAATTTTTTCACTTTTGCTCAATTTTCTCCGTAAATATCATATCAACTTTCTCTAATGTCTCAGCAGCTACTCTTTGTCGACTCCTTTTAGTTTTTACTCACTTTTCTTCTCATCTCTCTTTTTTCCATTTCAACATACAAAAGTAAAGAGTGAGTCACTACAGAGTTATGGAAAAGTGACATTATAGATATGGAATATGAATTGGTAAGTGAATCCCATCCATATGTAGTATACACTTAAGTGCTATATGTATATGGAGTAAATGCACCAAAAGGAAATCGCATACGAAAACACATTGGACAATTAACAAGTCAACAGTAATGTTTTTTGTGCTATATTTTCTGCAAATGCTGTTGTGTATTGGATATCTGTGTGAAATTGTATTCTATATTTCAGCAAGTTACATTAGAAAACATGTATAGACAATTCCTAGCCCAACGAGAGTTACTATTTTTTATTTTCTGTCCAATGCGAGGAGCTGTGAGCGCAAGAGTCAGATTATAATGTCAAAGTAAAGTGCAGACT
>JAQFYB010002444.1:0-24529 GCA_034694085.1 Pogonognathellus longicornis
ATCATACGTAGAGCCCGTCTCTACTCTAGTGTCAGTCTACTTTCAAATCATCCCCTGAGCTAGTCCCCGACCTGACAGTATTATTCGAGTTCTGCATAATGATAGTATCATCTCTCATGTAAAATACTATAATATAATAACGAATCATATTACTGTGTCATGTACTCTACATAATATATTATATTATTACAGTATACGTCAATTTGTACTCACGTACACTTAAAGCTTTTGCTCCTATAAAATAATAATACTCAAAAACTAGGACTTTTAAAAAACACGTACAAGAAGCTTTGATAGACATTCTAGACATCCCATCCCATCATCATCGTATTCCCCGACTCCTTCCAAGTGCATATCACAAAGTATGGAGTGAGGCAGAGATATCTACGTAATATTATACTACGTTTATAATATATAGTTAAATGATAGTGTATGTTGTATGGGATTCATAAGCATAATGATATAGGAGGAATTGTGATGTAGGTACTAGATAGTGCTTGTGCTATAAGGGCAGTGCCGTGGAATACTGGTGTAAAGTATAAGGACGTTTACATAGAAACTGAAATGTAAAGCGAAGGAGAGCGAAGGGAAGCCAGACAGAGAGAGACCAAAGCAAAAGGAAACTTCGGAGAAGAGAAGTCTAGGGCTGAGCCGGGTGGAATGAACCTTTCCATTGAAAGTAAAGCTTAGGTAATAGGAGCAGCAACTAAACTACTGCACTATATAACTCCTTGTGTATGTCTCTCTTCTTCTCTTCAACTTTAGTCTGCTATTATAATATGAATGTGTCTGCGGGTTGCTCTCTTTTCCCCTTGTCTCATATCAAAGCAACAGGATGAAACAAGCTTTCACTGTGGTGCCTCTTCAGGAAATTATGATAGACTACCTAGGCAGTGTAGAGTTTATTCGCACACATAAATATATCCATACGCTTAAATACAATGCACTCTGTTGAATATATGATGCAAAACACACTACACATATTAGTGCTACTTGTACATTGTATAGAATCCTAGACAAGTCTTGCAGCATTTCACATACATAGAAGACTATCCAGTTCTGAGTAGGGATTCTCAATCTCTACTGTATATTATAAGCGATAAGTTCTTTGTAGCAGTAGTACCTGTGCATGTAGGTTTGTAATGCATACATGTATACGTCTACAGTCTCTTAACTTTCCTCTTGATCTCTAGCGTAATTTCTCTCCTCTCAAGGCTTCTAAATGCCTGGATGCCTTTCTCCATTTACTTAACTTCCTGTGTATACTTTACATGAGACGACAGGATGCGATACCAGGTAACGGTTTTGTATCCTATATTTGTACTCAAACACCTTTCATTTTCAACTCTGTGCTATTTTACTCTATACTTCTTTGGAATACTATATGTAGCTATCTATTCGTTCAGAGGAGCTTCTGAGAGTAATTCGCGCTTTTGTGATATACTTAATGTTGCTCACCTTTCATACATCGCATCATGCATGATTGAATGATGTGTTTGATTGTTGTGTGGTACTGGAGGATGTAAGTAATTGCTAGCCTGTTTTAAAATAAAACGACAACAGTGCATGTCTTTATATCTAGTATTTACTAATTCAGCTAATTTTGTTATATACAATATTGTATATAGCAGAGTTTTAGTAAATTAAATGAGTGCTATCTATAAGTATGATATATTTGTTCCGGTGGGGTATAACCTATGTATTATCCTACTTACTTGAAGAGAGATATTCTGAGTTTCTGAGAAATCGGAAAGACGAAACTTTGACTACGTTGGTTGGTAGGTAGCTGTATACTTGTCCTCTTGCCGGAGGAAACTGATGAGAAGGGATGAGATGAAAGGAATGTCTTTTAGCAATACCTAAAACTGTCTGGAAAGTAGTACACACTATGTAAATAGGAACACACAAAGAGGATGAAGACGTATATAGAAAGAAATACAAGTTACATACATAGGGATGCAGTATTTAAGTTTGTACTAATGTGTTGTTGCAGACAATGGAGATATATTCCGGCAGGAAGAACCAAGACGTCAAGACGGCTGCTACGAGTAAAAGTATTGCATATAAAGACTTTCAAAAGAAAGTGTAGTCTATGACACGTTTTCTTTGAGGAGAGATAGACAAGAGAGCTAATGCAGAAACAAACTCTAGTTTGTGTATTGTTAAATTGTCGAGTTCTTTCCATTTATAAGTCATCATCAAAGAAAGAAAACTTGTCTATTGTCCGCACTCAACGAATGATGGTGTATGTAGTGCACTCTAATACACACAAGAGAAGTCGGGCCGGGTAATAATATTGTCAGTATCACTGACATTATTAACAAGAAAACAAAGTTGGGATATTTCTTGTAGTTTTATTACGAGCGATTGTGTTTCCGTATCAAATTGCAAATGTGGACGTATCATTTTCACATCATTTTATGGAATAACGAGTGAAATTATCAGACTATTATGTTCCCGAGTGAGCATTTAGTAGTTTTGTTAGTAGTAGTTCCTAGAAAATAAAAAGCTGCAAAGCTAAGGTAAATGATTTCTCACAACGTATACATACTAATTGTAAGCATTTATCAAAAGAACTGAGGTAGATAGCTTTTCTACGGAGAAAACCATAAAGAACGAGGAATGCTACATAAATCATAATGAGGGAAGTACTACAAGTAAGAACCAAACCGGCTGTCTATTATAGCTATCATCGATTTCACTTATACACCAAGTACTCCAACCATCTTTCTCAAAGTCCGCTACTATACATTGTATATGCTAAAAAGATCACCAGCATATTATATACCTAGTATGTATATACTTATAAATTGTGCTCATGAAATACACCTAGTGATTTTAGGCCGAGTGTATTTATCCTCAGACACTCTAAGACATGGTTATACTAATACTTACATTAGTAAAAGAAACTGTGTGTTTATAGAACTAGTAAGAGTGTAAGAACTTATTTCGAACCTAATCTTTGTGGTAACATTTTTCGTGGCCCACGCTACTATAGACATATACACATACTTTAATATTTTTAGTAAATGTATATACATATACATTTACACATATGAATTTTATTTAGTTTAGTACAGATAGTCAACTTTTATACTACTTTTGATTTTAGTTTAATTGAATCGATAGTATAGCTTATGCATATAGGTATATGTAAGTGAAGACGAAAAAGTTTGTTGGTAAACGAATTTTAATTCATAAGCATTCTCGATTGAAGACACCAGAACAAAGAGAAAAATTATTGGGAAAGGTAAGGAATACATTTCCCAACAGACCTTGTGTTGAGCATTTTGTTTTACGTTAGAAAACGAATTAATATAGGCCAAAATATGTGTTGATGAATCTTTACAGATATGCAAGAAAGAGCAGAGTTATTTTAAGCCTTAGTTTGTAAAGAACATCTAAGATGAACACTTTAAGAAAACATAATAAACCAACGACTGTACGAGGCACGTGTTTCTTTATTCTTTTTACGCAAACTACTTTCGTTGAATCCGTGCAGAGTTTGCACTTCGTGAGAAAAGGCAAAAACTTTGTTTTTATACATACTTAATACATATTTAATTCCTTCTAAAAATGAGTCAATGCCATTTCATGCAACCCAATTATAGTCCAAGAATATAAGAAACTGTTAATTGTTTAATAAAATTCCCAAAGTGACAATCAAAAATTTTTTAACGTAAGTAGTTCAATAGTACAGATAACTGTACAAATGAACGTTTTCGGGTAAAATAATATGATTGTCTATGGTTGTATTATTAAATCATGAACGTACACGATTAGTGTACTACGATTGGAATACCATATTAAGCATTCTCTGCATATCCGGCTGCTGTAAAAGTATAAATGTTAGTAGCAAACACATGAGTTACGGACTAGTGAGTCTCTTTCACAATCAGTTCGTCGAATTCGACAAATAACCACAACATCCAACCCATATTTACTTACACTGACTACAATTCCCGACAAACTTTTTATACATACTTTTCACTGCAGAACTCCACAAAGCTTATATTTAGCTACACACATTCACATACATACATATCTATACACTTATGTACCACAAAAAACTAAGATTGATATTGGAAAAAAACCTGAAGCATGTATCTGAGTACAACACAATTGCCCAGCAGGACAGATCGACTGAAAACATTATTGTGTACAAATAAATACTATACACACATTGACAGAAAAAGATTCCTCACATATTCTTACGGTGTATAATAACTGGACGTAGCATTGAACGTGGCTCTAACAGCATAAGCTCGACCACAGAAACAGCAACACAGTAAGATGAAGCTTCCTCTTCTTCTTCGTTCCTTCTTTGTTAAACTTAGATTGTGTCGACTCGTATGTACAGTGAAAGAATAAAGACTAGGCTACACATATAGCTTTTCAAAGCGGAACTCAAACACATGTAAAACTACTGCTACATAAATACAAGCCTCTGTATAGTGTAAAGTGAAAGCTCACCGTTTCTTTCTCAACGTACTATTTCCTCATACTTTCTCAGTGGAGCCCTTTCTACACTCCCTGTATTACTCTAGTACATGAAGTAGTAATGTGTTTGGTGCTACTCGCCTCCTATCAGTTAGCACAATACTACACATAGTACTTGCTATTAGTCCTAAGTATGTAGTAGGCATATATCCTGTCAACATTGAAAATACACCTCCTTCTCTACAATACACTGCCACTAGTATTTCTGTGTAGTAAGTTCAATGTTGTAGTCCTAAACTCATTCTTTCCACCGCTACAATGTTAAACTCTGCACTATATATACATTCTCCTTTTGGGTAGTCTCTCTCAAAACGAGTACCGTGGAAGCAAGGTAGGTATTTTCACTCCGACTCTTTGTATATAATACACTTCCTACTATATTATTAAGTGCCAACCTCAGTAGTTGTTGTAATGTGAGTTTTCTTCTTGCCATGCATACCATGATCATAATATACACGGTATAGCATACTTACTACAGGGACAACATGCAATTCCATACTTGAATTGACTACACACGGACGACGGACTAGACAAAGAACTTGGGAGTCTCACACTGTTTCCATGTTGAGCACAGAATAGAGCAATATGACGTTCCTATATACTTCAAGCCTACATATATTTGTTCCTACTATACACTAGAAATATATTACATATATATGTTCTAGTCTCTAGTATGTATGTAAAGCTTGTATGTAAAGGTTTCCACTTGTATGTCCTGGTACGAGTTACAGAATTGGATATACTTTTATACAGCATAGATATGTAACTACATACCATGCATAGAAGTATATAGTAGTCGTGGTGCTATGGATCATGTGTTTATGTGTGTAGTATTAGCATTAGTGGTGTGGTATATACAGTGAGGCATGTACATATACGTGTAGGTACACAACATAGGATATATACACCAGTCTTGAAGTTCTACTGCAACCAAGCCAGACTTTATTGATCCAAGAAATTTTATTCTCCGGCTCCCTGTACGACACTAACTTGAGATATATAGAAAGAGAGATTTGAGCCAACTTGATGCTCACATTCACTCACATCGGCCTTAGCTCTCTTTTCCACTCCTTCCGCAACTGGAGTACATAACAAACATAGAGCTTCCCGTCGGAGTGCTGTGCTAGTGGTACAAATACTGTACTAACATAATAATACACATACTGTACAGCAAACTAAACTAAGGCACTCGTTCACTTTTTCGTTTATCTACTTCTACTACGTATATACAAGCAACATTATGTATGTACACACTACACATACAGATACACTCTGTATATCCTTTAATATGCAGAGTGGCATAATTCTCTATTCTGATACACTGTGTAAGTAGGAGCTAATGTACTAAATATCATTACAGCGTTAGAATGTCAGTATTACTGTATATACTTACACAAGGAAATAAATAGCACGTAAACTGTTACAAAAGTATATTTCGATATTTTATATGTATTCGAAATGTGTGTTGCTAATAGTTCTATTTGTACTGGGTCTATATATGTTTGCTTGAGACGGGAAGTTTAACTGAAAATACAATCTGGAAATGAGAGCATTTGAAGAAAGTAAGCTGAATTAAATTTCAACAGAAAATTCGTAATATTATTATGTGTCGTGTCTGGCCGAATTTCGGAGCTTGCTACCATGCATGCCGTGTTAATGCCATTAGGTAATATCAGAATACTAAAATGTTATATACGTGTGTTTGCATGTACAATATTATACTGTACACTGTACACCATGCATTCACTTTTGTTAGATATTATACATGTTAGCGGCCAAACTTGCTGAAAAATTTAGTTTTGGTCTTTTCCTTGTTTGCTCACTCGCTCGTTGCTGTCTTACTATCCATACTACTACTTACTTTCTTAGTATAGACAAACTGGTTGTTCTAGCCCATGAGAAACGGGCGGAGAGACTCTTACGCTGTAGCCTGCACTAAAGTTGAATGCTATGATGTTGATGGAAAAGAGCCAGGGAAAGATTTCACTCTAGCATAAGTCTAAGCATCAAAGTACAGATAAAACCACAGTCACGGTATATATATCACAATATAACCTCGCTTAGTACTATTAGTATAATAAGAGTGTAAAGAAATCTTTGCTTAAAGATTCTATCAACTTAGCAGCACACACAGTAGTTTCCTTCATAGCGTGCCCAAATTGCCAAGAATGTGTCAAAAATTGCTTTTGAACGATTTGCACATTGCGAAATTTTGTAGAGTAGTGGAAAGTGTGCAAAACGAAGACGCAAAGAGAGAAACAAACTTCTTTAGCTCACAACATCACGTCACATCACAGCTCCAGCTCACTCGCAGAAGCAATCAGTCAATTCAATTTAGCTCATGTATACCAAACCAAGTTGAGTTCCGAGGATATAAATGCACTGTGTAGTGGTTCTTTCCTCGTCAGTCAGTTCTCACAGTCGACGGAGTTAGAGCGAGTGAAAAGATTCTGCTCATTGTCAGCTCTTAGCAAAGCCTTGTGTACAAGTAATAGGCAGTCATGTCTATTCAAAGTGAACAAGACTAATAGGATGCTAACTTGAGTTCTAGTAATGAATGAGATGAGATGAGGAGATGAAATCTGGAGATCAGATCAGTCAGATGAGAAGAAGGAACCGCACCAACAGCCAAATCTTTTACAACCCACCCAAATCAAATCAAATCTTCTCTCTCCTTTCCTTCTTCTGTTCTAGCACTAAAACCTACAATTCCAACCAGTCCCTTTTCATGCACAACAAAACCTATATGTAAGTACAGGGATAAGACGGCAAAGCACGATCCAATAAATCCAACAAGTACAGATAAAACAATGAACAGGAACAAATAACATTTTAAGACTAGTATGGTAGTATTATATGTATTCTTAAGTACAAAGTATGTGAAGAGATGAATGCATTACCTACAAATTCAATATTTCTTACATTGTATATCACACAATAATGTATCAGTCTAACTTTCCTAGTACCTATTATATTGCAAATGATGTTTATAGGCATAATATTAAGTACCTACAGAAATTAATATGCACAGGGTAAGACTCCTCACTGCCTCACTACTGGAGCCATATGTAGAACCCAACAATATAAACCTAGTTATATAAGTTGCAGAGTATTTTTGTGCAAAAAAGTGAAAGGTTTGTCTTAGGCAAAATATCCCTGAAAAGGCAAATTTAATTTTTTTCAAAACTTGAAAGTTTCGTTTAGCATCCAAAACAAGATTAACAACCTACAAAATTTCATTAATATCGGTGAAAGTCAGTTTCCCACTTTGTAATTTTAGGCAATAAAGTTGGGAAAATTGGCAGGCTATAATATCCGAAGCTTTAACGTACTCAGACTGTAAAATCGCCAGTCTGTAGTGCGCACCAGGCTGTAGCGCACGGTCACCTCTTTTTGGAATGGTTATGCTTTTGGCATGGAACAAGCTGTTAATTTTCGGGAAAGAAATTTTTTTATCTTTAAAATTGCATACTTGATGGAATTCGGTCAATCTTATGTACCTACATTTCTAGACGATTGCATTTTCAGAGACATAGAAAAATACAGACAATAAACAAAAATTTATTAGATACCCAAACAGATTCTCGAAAAGAATAAACCAGGGTTTATCTAGTTGGTTCCTAGTAACTTTCTAAATATGACTCCCGTAAGGGGTAAAGTTGTTATTTCTAACCCTGTACATTGCATGCACATACCTATGTTTACTTAGTATGTCGTGTTGCTTACGTAAAAAAATCCTATCCGTGTCACCAGCATTTGTATATCTAGCATTGTAATGCCTTTTTTATCATAGGTGCCTAATATTTAGTTATAGGTACTCATCTCAACACCAACATGGGCTGGGACTTATATAGGTACTAACTAATAGTTGAATTGAATTTTATATAGAGGATGCTATGAACATTTTCTCATTTAGGCTGCTTTAAGTGGGAGGAAAGCAATGAATTATAAAGGTCTGCAAGTAAAAAATTACTTTTAAGCAGATAGACACATATCATCGGTAAATCTTTCACGAAAACTCTTTTGTATTGTCGTGTCAGTTTTATGGAGAAACAGAAACAACGGAATGGTTTGGATGTTGTATAGCACTAACTGTATAGATGTACTTGTATGTGTGTTTGTATAGCAGTAGAAAGAAAGAGAAAGACATCACACAGACAACAAATTATTCCAAAGTTTAACCACTTCATGGTGCAACATACTACAGAAGTTGGTGGCAGGAGTCGTGTAAAGTGTATTACAAGTACAACATATTGCACTAACACTGCCATCACTCTCAGGCATTGCAGCCCAGAAGCGAAGAGTGAAATGCCAGTGATTGTGAGTTTATAGAACTTTTAACGAGCATGCGGTTTCATTTTATTTACTTCACAAGGTAATATTAATTGAAATCGTCAAAATGTTTAGTAGAAACAAGAATTTATCAACAATAGATTAGAAAGGACTCTCTTGGATGATAGCATAGTAATACACAGAGTAATTCATAGCCCAAGGATTGAAGGATACATGAGGATTGGCTTCTCTCTTTCTGTCTCTCTCTCTCACTCTCGTCTACTTGGACTTGAACTGAAGTAGTAGCTACAGCTAGTAGAGTCTAGACAAAGTTATTGATTGGCGAATGTAGTCCATTTGGTTATATTTATATTCAAAACTATCAATATATTATATACAATGTATACCAGAACACTTCTACACTCACCAGTTCAGATGGTTCTTCGTAAATCGTAAAAGAAGACATTGTTATCATCGCATTATTAGTCTCATATACTTAGCCTTAAGTATATAATATTGTAAAATAGTAATAGCGTCTATATAGAATAAATAAAAGTATCTTTGTCCTTTGTTCACCTTCATAATTCGTTCAACTTAGTATTTGTACATACCTACGTAAATGTATATGGACTTTATGTTAAATATTACCTATCAAGAGAAAATTTCTTCGTTAGTATATATTATTTTTCCATGTAGCTATGTACCTAGATAAAAAAAGTTAGATACCTATAGGTATACCGTTTACAGGCGAAATAGTGTGTACCTAGGAGTAATGGATATTTCTCGTTAGTTTAGTTAGCAAATAATATTCTTTTGAAGTAAGTACAAGCTAATTATTAAAACCTTAGTGAAGTGAAGGTTATTAACTCATGCTACATATAAGTAATACATGTATAATGCTTGTACTATGTCGTATGACGAATTTGACTTTCACTGGGTTATGTTATGTTGTACTCGTGCGGACTTTCGGAGATAATTATATTTACTAGTATAATGTTTCCTACCTATCTGATAAAATATTCATGATAAGAAGAGACACGCCAGAAAGAAGTTTGAGTTGGCTAGACGGCTAGACTACCAAAACTACAGACCAATATACCTAGTTATTTTTTCGGCTGGGATTTAACCGTGAACAGCGTGAACTTAAATGTATACGGGACCACTTAGGTACATTCACATTGCAAATACAAGGGCGATGAGCTTGACCGTCGTTTCTCCTCTGCTTTTTACGAATTACATGTTACTCTGAGAATCAATATTGGATTACTGGATTTATCGTCTGTCACGGAAACCACTAGTCCACATTGCATTGGCTTTATTAATAGGTATCCATGTACAGTATCAGTATCTATAATACCTGTTCCTATTCTTTGTATGCTTACTTTACATTATATAACTATAGTATGAATTCAATCAATTTACGATACAATTTAGATGTACATAAACCTGTACATGGGTACAGGTAGCTCACTTATGTTGTACCGTAGACTTCGTAACATTTTTATAGCTGTGGGGTCATCCTTCCATTACATATTATGAGCTGTGCAACAGACACACATAAAAATGTAAAATGGGCTTTTAAAAAATTTATCAAGTCTGAGTCTGGCTACTATACTATTACCAGACGGAAACCTTTGAACAAGGAATATGTAACTAGTAATGTAGTGTAAAGGTCGGTGTGCCCGGCCCTGTTGAATTCATTAATACTTATTCATGACTTGGCATTAAAGGAATGAAGTGGTGTGCATTAATATTGCAATTACAAGTTTTCTAAGTCAGACGACTCATTTTAGCAAACGGAATATGTAATTACCTTTGAGCATAGTTTACCTAGGTAATTTTTTTCGGCTTTACTGAAAAATCTGGCTGCATTTGAAAGGAAAGAATCAGGGCAGGTAATTTATAATGCATGGATTGTCATTACTACTTCAATAATACATTTCTTCAGACTTGTCTGGGCCTCTAAATACATATTGAGATGCCTCAATCAATGAAACATTCTATTTGCTTTACAAATCAATTATCGACATAATTATACAGAATTACAGTAATTCGTAACAAATACACTCAATGCATAAAACGCTCCTTGTAGTAACTGTTTCTTACTCGATAGGACGGTGTTTTGTCACGTACCTACTTTGTAATTTCATGTGAAACAATAAAAAATACAATGACCAAGATTAGTGCAATTAACATTACTGAGACATTGCGTTTAATCAGAATGACAGCGAACTAACTACACTATAAAATATCAAAGAAAAATTTATACGTGTGTCTTGATGTACGCTGTTATTATTATTTGGGTATACTTGTGACATGACTTCTACATAAAAATGGAATGCATGGGAAATCCTACATGCTATGCTGCATCATAAGTAGATATAGTATTGGTAATTATGGTAATATGTACCTACTTACGAAGTCAAATAAATAGTATCTAATGACTGCATAGTGATCTAATTGTCAATTGTACGAAGCTGTACAAATATGAATGTCACGGTCCACTTATTTTTCCTGTCCACTCCTAGATTCAGAAAATATTTTTTATTTATTTTAGATGAAAGTCTACAAGTGTACAAAAATAAAGCATAAAGGTGTGTTTCTAATTTAATGCTTCGATTCTTGTTCCAATGTGAATGGAGGATTAGATAAAATTGATGTATAAATGAACGGTGAGACTAATACGTGCAAGTGAAAGGGTGCAAGTGGTATCGCTTATGGGATGTTTCTATATTATGCTTTCTAGCCATTTGTGCGTGTTCAGTATATTTTAAAACAACACATGCGTATGAAATAGTTTGTAAATACCCAATTAAAATTTTTGGGAAGATTTCACACACAAACAAGCTGAGAAATGAGGTTTGTTTTACTCACAATTTATGTTTCTGTGCAGCAGACAACCGTGTGACTAAACACCATGAAAGCATCAAACATTTTCATGTACTTAATTATTACTGTACTATTACTTACAGCTTTTACGAATGTATACTTTGTGTGTATGTCAGTAATGAATCAAGTAGCAGTAGCGTTGTATGTAGTACTCTAAAAGATTGGCAGAATGATTCCTGTTTGAATTGACATGCCCTTTGTACATGCTGCCTGTCAGTTGAAGGAGAAAGAGATAAACAGAGAAAGACAAAGAACTTTGAAAGGGGAAATACTAACCTTTGAGGAGACTTCGGATCTTCGTATTGCTGCGCACCATCATTTTAATGTGCTTCAAATCAAGTTATCACTCCCACTAGTCCCGCCCTACAACTATAAGTACTTAGTCTGTAAACTTTCAAAATCATGAAATGTTTTCCACTTGAGACTGTTCTTTCCCCATTAATTTCCCTTAATGCAGTGTGCATTCTAATTCAGTCTTTTCATTTTTCATAAAGTCCACAAAAATAGCATTCTTGTATAAATCACACATACGATCACAGTCGTGTTAACAATAGGTGTAGTGTGGGTTGGTATTCCTTGTGTCAATAATGTACCTAAGTAATGTAATGACTATGTCTACCAAATTTTAGTTAGAACATAAGCTTTCATTTGAATAAGTTTTTTTAAATTTTTTTAAAAGATCTGTGGTATTTACAACCATTTCGAAAATTAGTTGCAGTAAAAATTTTAATAATTATCGAGGTACATATATTTTATTTTAGCTACCTATTTTGAGTTTAATTTAACCATTTTAGATTTTGCAAAATTTTAAAATAAATAAATAAACAATTAAAAAAATTATTTTAAAAATATTTATTATCAATATTTATCGCTCAATGCTGAATGCTTTATAGCAGATCCTAGTCAAAGGTATGTTTAAATGTTAAATAAATGTTGTGTACAGCTTTACAAATGATACCTGTCAGTCCTTGCTTTTACTTAAGTTGGTGTGTATGGGTAGGTGAAGACTGTGGTGTAAAACATGGGTAAACTATAGAAAAGACTATGCTATTGTATACGTCGGTATTTATAATGTGTGGTGTGTGTGAAGAAAAGGAAATTCCCATTAGTGGTTTCTTTCTACACGACCGAGTTTTACAATTTCATTAACAAGAGTCCATTGTATTTGAGTTGACATTCGTCTCTATAACAGCTCTAAAAAAGGATTATAATTCAATGTACCCACTCGGAGCATCTGTACATTCATCTTTCAAATATTTACTCTTCGGGTTTCAAGAGTTTTGCACTCACACAGATTATAATTGAGTTACAGCGTTGACCCACAACTGGTACTCTATGCAGTATTTATGTTCCTGACACACTGAGAGTGCCCTTTAAATTTAAGCGAGCTGTATAATTATTTTCAGAGTATTCATTGCACTGATATGTTCTTTGTCTCTACTGCAAGGTATTAAGTTCATCACAGTCTAAATCACTTTTATTACATTCTAGTTTAAAAATTAAGTAGCTATCTCGATCTTTTCTGCAGTCTTTTTTGGAATATCTTGTTCTTATAAAAAGTTCTTACAAAGTAATTACATAAACAAGTGTTCCAGTAATAAAAAATGGAAGAAAGGCTGTTTTTGGTGAAGAAACATGAGTAGGGAATGTACACGTCCAGAAATAATGTCGACACAACACAGATGAAATGAAACCATACACTTAAAAGTAAATGAGGGCAAATTTTGCACAAGTAGTTACCTACGTATACTTACTTAGCATAAGTCGTCATACGACACAGCAACTGAGGCCACGTAACTGATCTTAGAGGCCGAAAGTTTGAAAGATGGGTTTCACATGAAACAAACGGTTCACTGGCGGTATTTAAATGTGACTAAGTGTAATTGGAAAGATAAAAGTAGAAAAGGATGCGGAGATGAAGATGAGACTCGAAGAAGAAGTCATGATTTGTGATGGTACAGAAATACTACAAGAAGAACCGTGGCGTTGTTGCTGTGTGGCTGAGTGTTCTTGGTTCCATTTCCATCATCATCAACACTTCACCTCCCGGACTGGCCCAACATCTTTCAGAGCGTGTGAGGATCAGCAAAGCCCAAGTACACGTAGTAGTGTAGTATTGTATCTTTGTGCATTGACATCAATACACACAATAAGTATAACACTCTTCTCTTGAATAATATTAATAATATATCGACATGATTGTTACTCTTGTCAAACAAAAGGGTTACTTTGCTGTTGCTAGTTCTCCTTGCCTTGATGGTTTTAGTCGTACTTGTTCAGTAGGACAACTCTCGTATGCTATGAACAATACAAGGCAATAAAAACAACGAAAAAATCTTGATACACATTGAGTGCGTTGAATACGACAATAATTCTATGAATGACCAATAATAATCGTCGGCTCCATTCTAAGATTTCGTTTTTGTCATACCATGTTTATATTTACAAGCATAACAATAATAATAATATGTAAATGTAGTGTACAACATCACAAGTCAAGTTAGTTTCTGCATGCTCCTACCACAATACATGTATTGGTCCGTATATTATACACACAATATTAAACTTGTTAATATTATAGTCAATGCACTTGATTCAACTTTACTTCCCAGTAGAGCAGAGCAATAGCACAGCAGCACACTCACACTAGCACAACTCGAGTACATTTTACACTTCACAGTTTAGCACAAAACAATACTAGACATCCACAGTACAAATACACAGTGCTGTGCTTACTTTTATCGCTTTAGTGTATGTATAGAATAGGTGTAGTGCTTGTACTCGTATAGTACAGTAGTTCATAGTAGTAGTAGTAATGCATCTGTAATAATAATATTATGTACAACACGATACAAATACGAAGCCAGGAACGAAGGAAGAAAGAACAAGAAGCACTAGAGTTTCTACATGGGTGTTGTAAGTATTTTATAAATGTATATTGCAAGTGTGTCTGTATTGTGTACAAGTGAGTTTTGCAGTCTTATGGTAGAGTGGTAAGTACATGGCACATCACATTATATTATAAGAAGGTGGTCGTGTATTGTGTATTTGGAAGTGTACATAATACACGTATGTGGTAGGAGTATGAGTAGTTTAATCATATGTATGTGCACACAAACACAACACACCAACACACACGGTCTGTACTATATCTCCTCGCACTGCCCGTACACAACTATTGGCATTCGCTAAAATTCGCATAACAACATTACTAGCACAACACAACACAAAAGTCAGGCAAGTCTGTATACAATATGCAGAGCAACAACACTCCACTCTCCACACAATTCCAAAATCGCATTCAATTGAATTGGCAAAGTCGCCACAGGCAACTTAACTTAACTGGCTGGCTTTTGCAACCCAAGAAGACAAGGCACAAGGCAGTGCAATGCAATGGGCAATGCAAAGCAAGGCAAGTCTGTTACGTTGTGTTGTCGAACGAAAAAGTGTAAGGGGAGAGCAAAGGCAGAAAGAGTCAGAGTCACAGACACAGAAAGAGAGAGAGAGACTGAGAGAGTTGTTTCGCTCGTTGTTGCCTGCACGTCTCTAAGGTTATGTTCTGTGTAGTTATGATGATGTTGTGTTGGGCTATGCCATAATTGTTCTATTGTGCATGCTCGTTTTAGCACATAGATTTGCTCACTACACATGCACACACATTCACATATTGTGTATTGGACACATACACTCACTCACTCAAACACACTACACGGCAATAGTGCAAAAGTATTCAGTGAGTTCTGTAGTCAGTATTCTCACACAGATATATATTACTAGAACTATTATTTTCTGAAACACACCACCAATATGCAATGACGGTGTGTCTGCATGTATGACTTGGACATGGAAGGATCGGATAGAGTGTCTCCGTGTTTTTCCATGTGTTTTGTTTATGTGAGTGGTGTATTTGTATGTAGAGGTGGGAGAGTAGTGGTAGAGCGATACGTCAGCACACGAAGGATACGGAGGATAGTTTAGTTTAGACAGATAGGTAACATTGGCGTTACGTTTTAGATAACTTATTGTTAGTTAGGATAAACCAAACCGCACCTGCTATTTTCATCCTGACGACCAGACCAGAGCAACTCTGCTTGTCTACTGCTACGAAAGTATTACAGAATTGCATTATTGTAGGAGAAGGAGTAGTATGAGTGTATCCTCCAAAAACTGCAGGAGCAGCCGTGTCGTCTACGTCTACTGCTAAAAAGAGTGGATGCCAGGAGGACTACAGTCACTGGCAACAGCATACAGCCACGGCAAAGCCTTTTCTGAGTCTGACTCTCACTTCACTTAAGTTCAACACAGTTTCATGCTGCACAACATTCCCATTCCCTCACTTGGCCATACTAGCAATCACCACAACTTTGCACCAGCCAAAACCAACGTAAAGCAAAGCTAAGCAAAACTAACCTCTCTTTTCCCAATCCTGACTTTAATATAACCAATATTATACACATATTAGTACACACATGTATTTGCACTCTAGACTGTGCTCCAACTATGAGAACAGAATATTATTACATGCAAAAAGTTAAGGAGAATGCTAGAGCTAAAACAGTGGAGTGCAAATCCAAACGAGACAACTCCGGATAGACAGGCACAGGACTCTTCATCGTCATACTATCAATACCAGAGTCCATAACAAAATAGTTATGGCTTAAATATCCAGACCAGAACACAGGAAGAGAAGAACAGACAGAATGACGATTCTATGTTTTTAACTAACAAAATAAAATGCGTCATTAGCAAATACTGCATTACCAGTACTTTTTATCACGACAAATTACCCATAGAGCATCTTAAAGTAACTTATTGTTTGCCTGAGTTTGCTTTGCTAAGGAATTTTTTTTAGCAATAGTTTTACTAATTATGGTGCAACAAGTAAACAATTTTTTAAGCCCAACAGTATTGGTATTTCTACCAAATGATTTATTGAGATCGTTTCTTTGTTCAATTTGGTAAATCTAAACATATTAATCATGTATAGTACCTACACAATTTGTACACCGTATCTATCTATATACTACTTTATACACACATCATGTGTGACACAACATGTATCTATAACATTAAGAAGCAGAGTACTTAGTAAAAAGTATATTTACTTATAAACACCAATTTAAAAACATTTTATGACGATTTTAGAATTTAATTTAAGTAGGCAATAAGAAAACAGGACTTGTATTTCAGTCGTCTTGTTAATAAAGTTGCAGTAAAGAGTAAAATTAAAGTTAATTAAAATTATGCGAGATTTTTTTGTTGCCAATCCTAATTTGCTCGACATAAAGCTGTCTCCATCGATAGTTAGGTTAGAAGAGAATATCTGATTATATAAGTGTTTGTAGGTATGCATGTTTAGGCATAGTAGGTGTAGGAACGAAAGACTTTGTGTTTTATTGTATTGTAATTCTGTATTATGAGAGAGTTTGAGTTTAGCTTTAGCACATTACATAGCGTCGTAGAGTGATACGTATGTCTCGCATGCATCAGAACTTCTTTTTGTACATTAACTGTGTAGTGTAGGTGCGGACAAGGCAGACGATGACGTTCAGTCGGTGGTGCGGTGTGTTGTAAAATGTTCTTCGCTTTGCCTTCCCTACTACATTATGGAGTTGGATAGGACATGATCATACATTGTTAATATTGCAAGACTGAGTTCAATCCAGTTCAATGTTCAATTCACTCACATTCTCTCTGGACGTGGACTCACATCAATTTTCGTCGAAAGCAAACTTCACTTACGACTTACCTATTTTGTAGAACGCTAAAAAGTGAGTAGTGTAACATCGTAGTGTATTAGCAGTAGGGGAAAGTGAAGCACAACAAAACTAACGTGCACCACTGGGACATTTTTATTTCAAGTCGACTGCTACCACATAAAACATAATGCACAGGAAAAATACACAAGCGCAGAATTTGTGAGTGTAGATATCAATGTAGGTACTTGTAGTAGAAGTTTTTGTATGATTTGTATCTGTAATACTAATAGTAAAATACTTAAGACGAAGCTATATTTACAAATAAAGATAGTTTCATAACTAGTTACATAAAGATAATAAATATAGTCACATCCAACTTACATTTAGCTAAGACAACCATTCTTAAGAGGCATGGACATAGAGTCATAACCGACTATTTACTAGTCTATTTACGTTGGTAACAGCATTGAAAAGTATTTATACATTCACTCCATGCATATGCAACGCAAATCTTCATCGCAGCATAATTTTTGGTATAGTATAAATTAATGGAGTAAGTCAATATAGATTTCTATTTCTACTCTCCTTGGCAGATTTGTATTCTTACTATAGTGTCAGCATTGTCGTATTATCTGTCTGAGAAGTGTTTTCAGTTAATGCGACGAAAGGATTGTAGGAATAGCATTACAAATGTCCACGGAGAGTATTTTTGAGTGAAAAGAAGACGAGGCTCAAAGGGTTGCGAATTTCACAGTTTGGCTTCAAAATGTCAACTTCTTGTGTATAAATTCCGCAGAGTAGTACCTCAACATACAGTGTAAAACAATATGTTTGAAAAATCCACATGGTAGTACACATTTCTATCGCCTTATTATTTGTTCGATAAAAACTGCATTACTATTACCTATAGGTATGTAATGTACATATATCTTTTTGAGTAGATATGCGCAACAAGACATTGGTTATTAGGTAAATAACATTTTGTTGTTGTGTACATACAGTACAGAAATAATAAAAATACAGCCAAGAGAGTTCTATGTATGAATGTGTAGTTGTATAAGTATATTGTAGTTGGATCGCATCTTTCTGTCTCTGTGTGGTGAGTAAGTATAGTACTAGAATGGTAGTAGAGAAATACAAATACATGTACAGTGGCTCTGACAACTTTTCTGTGTTCTTCTCTCCTCCTAGTCGTGTAAGTGTCCAATGTAAGTGAAGTCAATGTAGTTTGTATTATTTAGTCTTCTTAAGCAGTAGTTCCTACTTCTACTTACAATACAAAACTCCTCTCTCGTACATTGGCTTTTTCAGTATGATCGAGTAAATGGATATAATAATATTATATATGCTAGGTACTTCTACCACTAGTTATACTGTAGTAGAGTGGTGGTGGTGGTAGGAGAAGAAGCAGCAGTAACATGGCATGGCAAAATTTTAACTCCGCGACCTACTTTACTCGTTGCAATTTTTTTGCGCTTGGCTAGCAAGTAACCTAGACTAAGCAAAGTGGAGTAAGTAAGCTAGAGCTAGACGAGAAGAGTGAGACACATAATATTACGAGTATACGACCAACGCCAATGCTCCAGGTCAGGCCAGACTGCGGAAAATGCGGATTCTCCTTACTACTACACTACCAAAGTTAAGTCTTCAAGTAAAGTCAAGTGAAGAACGCTCATGAATCTATTCCTCCCATCTAACAAGGACGATCTGAGACTCTCTGCTTCTACCAAGCGAACGATGCCTCTGCAATTCCTAATTCATGCTTCAAACAAATCCTCGGCTTGACTTACAATTCCAGTTGTACAGAAAAATGATACAAAATTTGTGGAATATGCGTCTCATGAGAATCAAAAGGAATTTACTATTTTTTGAGTTTTTCACGGTGTTATATACTAAGAATTTGAGATGGATAAGACGTACAATCAGGAGATACAGCTTATTATCATGTGAAAATGATTAATCGTGCATTTTATTATGTAATAACTACCACCTGTGTGTTCTTAAGTGTTAAGTATGTACTGCAATAGTACACTAAGGGTAACAAGGATGTTGTGCAGATGAGATTAGAGCACCATGCAATGTAACTCTGCTAGTGATTTCCAACTACGACTATGAATACACATATTAAGCCACCAAGAAAACCTAATACATAATGCTAAAAGTTTATCTTATCTCATTATTATCGGCTTATATTATACAATGATAAAAAGTAAATGTATTATACATAATTACAGTGAATACACAATAAAATATAATACAGTGTATGTAAACTATGAATTTGTTGTAATTAAACAAAATATTGACGCAGTTTTGTATGCAGTTACATTAAATCACATAAAATGGAGTAACCTCTTTTACTTGAACATTGAACCCAGAAATCTAAAATACAGATGAGTTACTAACTCGGACCAATTACTAACATGTAGGAAATGAATGAAAATATTATAATTGAGAAAAGATAATTGAAATGAAAACAATTAATCTAATTACTGCACCCAAGCCCTCTGCATTGGTACAATAAAATTGTATTTAAGCAAACAAGGGAAAAAGTGTTGCAACCTAACCATTTTGTCGTAAACAGCATTTCCTTTTCATAAAAACTATTCAACACATGCAACTGAAAGAAGAACACTATTTAAGTTACCCAGTTCATTAAAATAATTTCTCAATTTACTCAGGTATACAAATCTTAATAATTCAATCCTTTTACTTGATTTCTTTAAACTAGAGTTCTCTACAGCTAAATTGGATAATTCTAAAACCATTATTATACCGAACACAAAATACATGCCTCTAAGCTACAAACATCATGCATTCTATTAACTTTGTCGCTTGTTTTGTAACAAAACAATACAAAATTCGAAATATAAATAATAAGAAACAAATAGCAGTGTATTATGATACCCCTAAAACTAACGCTTGTCGAGTGTTTGCATTTTATATCCTCACGATTATTCTGCATCTGTAAATTTTTACCATTACTTCTGTAAATTCATTTAATTGAGCCTTAGCATATAGGTGCCCTATTTCAGTTAATCATGACATTGAAAGGTGCAAATAATGATTAAAAACATTGGTGACATTTTACGAAAATTTAGTATGCTTTATTGAGTTTGTATTCGTGCAGGTATTTATGGTCAAAGTAAAATATACCTGCCACTGCACTGCAAGTAGATAAGCATCAAAACAAACAGGACAGTAGTACTAACATTAACACGTAATAACATGAATTAAAATGATTTGGAAACAAGATCATGTTTTATACACATGGAATGTAATATTTTTTGCATACCGCATTATATTTATATTATAACAGAACTTAAAAATGGAAATATAACATGACAGCACAAGCCAAGAACTAATTATAGTTGTGCACTATGTAACCTTATTACAATAATGGTAGAAGGAAGAAATCCGTAGGTATTAAGAAACACAAAGAAAAAAATTATAATTACCTACTTTACTGTTAAACTAAAAGTTGTGAATAAAAACATCTTTAAAGAAATCCGTTATTAGCATCACATTACAGATGATATGTTGTAAATAGATTGTAGCAAAACATCGTGCTAGTAAAATGTAACTTTAACCAACAATAACATTTTCATTTTAATCTGAAACGATAATATTACTTAATTATTAGAATCAATAGCAATCATTTGGTTGTTTATAACATTTTGTGAAATATAATGACAGTGAGAGTGTATATAGTGACTTGTACTGTAGAGAAACATTGATATACCAAGGTATGTACAAGAATACCCAACCCAAGGGGTTGCGTATATAGTCTTTAATGCACCCTTGATACATACTGAAACACGTACAACAATAGTAAACAACTTCAATGACAAGCGCTACACAAATACTTGTACCGCTGTATTTATTATTATTAGTAGTAAAATTGAGACTAAAACATTAAGAATCAGTGATGGTATGTGTAGAAACAAGATTATCACAATTAAAGACAGTATTGAAGTTAATCATCTATTCAAGAAGACTAATTAAGACTTACAATATACAAACAATCCATAACCCTTTATCAGTAATAATTAATAATAGAAAACTAAGGAATAGTTTTTGAAGCTTTTGTAAATATTTCAGTAGTCTAACGATAGACAGACTTGTTACTAACATATAAGAAACAAGGTTTCACAATATATGCATATCTAGCAGATTTATCTCAACCTATTATTGACTATCATATATTAAACAATTAAAAAGGAATAATGCGGCCCGTGTCGATTTTTGCAGGTAAAGGCACAAATATTATATTATTATGTTTATACAATGTTTTGTATTCAATAATTATTGTTATGTTTCTACATACAATTCAAAAGACGATTCTTTTGCATATATTCAGTTACTTCTCTTTTCTAAACTGTCTGAAGGTCGAGTTACAAGTTCCATGTTAAATAACGTGGAAATAAGTTTAGATACGAAAAATAGCCGAAAACAGTTGTAGTACAGCCCTTAAATTACTAATTGATTGAAACGTACTAGTAATTGGTTTGTAGAATGCCATTGTCTATTCTAAACTAAAGAAAACGATTAAATACTTCCGTGGAAGAATTCACTAAGAACACTTACCCCTCAAAAATTCGGAATTCTTCAGATATGGCCCCTCTGAACTTTCACAGTCATTTAACAGCTGATTAACATTTAGCTGACAAGTTACTTCGTATTTTACGTGTATTTCAACTACTTACTTAATATTATGGCACATCTGTACTTTCAGTGACCAGACATACTGAACTTCTCACTACTTTATACTTAATCGTTTATAAATGTATATTATGCTCTTTATATATATTATCTACACCGTGTTTGTAAGTAAATCGTTCTCTTTTTAGCGATAATGTTATTGTATATTCTATTTACACTACCTAAATTACGTTCAGGGCTTATAATATTGTTTTTTACGAAATGTAGAGGCAATGTGTTTTAGTTTAAAAATAACCCATACTAGCCACCACCATCACCCAAACCGTTAAATTAAACTGTATAATCTGGCATTTAAATGACCTGCAAGACGCAACACGGCTGTAAAAAAATTCCAGGTAATCCTGGAAGTTCACTTGATTTATTATTAAGATTTGCTACATGCCACGCCACGAATGCATAAAGTTGATTTTTCGATACTTCATTATTCTCGTTATCATCTTACTCTTGTTTCTAATCACTTCATTTGCGATCCCCCGTCAGCAGCGGCAAATTCTTGAAAACTGTACTTCTTTGCGTTTTAAAATATATTTGCAGCCCTGGTTCTCTATTTTTTAATCATTGCTTAAAGTGGCAAGATCTTCCTCCACCATAGATATCAATTCTTCTGATGTATATCCTACAAGCTCTTTTAAATTGCACACAAATTTGTACACAAACCGACGACCATGAACCTAAGAAAATTATTAATGTTTTAGGTACACAGCAATAAAAATAAGATAGGTATAAATATCAAATACGATTTCCTTACCTTCGCAATCATAGATTCAGAATAATAATATCTTAGGGCTCGGCTCAACTTTTCATAATTCATTTTAGGTTTATTTTTCCTCTCTCCCCACATTTGAGCAACCAATTCTGGGTCATTCAATTTAAATTCACCATTTCTGCCAACCCATTGAATCACATTTTTTCTGGATTTATTGCCCAGAAGTTCCAGTAAGAATTGCCACAACTGAATTTGGCCATTGTGGCCAGTCATACAAGGACGTCGTCCATTTCCTACTATAATAAAAAAATAATTTAACTAGAGTTAGTTCAACAAATTTAATTTTATTTAAAGTTATAATTATAGCTATTTTACTTGAAGCAGTAGACGAAGATGATGGCGTCCTTGGTTTCCGTATGCTTTGAGAGGGTTTTACTTGCGTAAGGCTAGGTTGAGGAATTTGACGATTGCCATTTTTATCTACGACAGCTGGAATTATAATAACATTATCATGTTGACGGATATAATTATAGCCAATAAAATACATCCAACAAATTACAAGTTAACAATTCAAATAGTACATAACAAAAGACGAAACGCTTATTGACTTACTACTAATAGAGCACTTTTAATACAATATATGCGGAAAATCTTACCGAATATGCGACATTTTCTAAGCAATTCAATATGCGTCCATAATAAATCATGATGGTCCACAGGCACTTTTTCGTGAAATTCTCTTTTATCCATTTGGCACAGTTGTTTCCCTGTTATATTCCACATTGACTCACACACTTGTTGTACTTTAAATTCCTGCATTGCCCATCGAAGCCAATGATGTATTTGTATTTCTGTCCAGCTCTCAGGATCTACGAAAGCATCATAACTTATACAGTTAATAAACCAAACTTTCACAGCATTAGGATAACCTAACCAAGTTAGTAGTAAAATATAATTAATTGTCAATTCACTTACCACTCGGTAATGGAATGGGAAATAGCGAATTGATATCTTCATAAATACTCCATCTCGAAGGTGAGCTTTCATTACTACTATCAGCAGACTCTTCCGTATTTTTTATAGAAAGGTCTTCTACAGAACAATCTTCTTCATCTACAAACAGCATATAAAAAATTCATTCAATTAAAAATAAAATAACAACATAGAAAAGTAAAACAACAAATACCATAAAAATAATACGCGACAGAATTAAAACATTAAGCATGAATTTATAGTTATAGCTTGAAATGGAAACAAGAGGTACATAATACAGTTTTACAGTTAGTTTTAAGGTCATGTTTGTGATTGGCATAAATATGGAATAATTGGAAATGAATTGTAATGTTGTGAATCACTTGTGATCGATGATGCTAAATATTGATCAATAAATACTACTACTACTACTAATACAGTTTTATGTTTCAATCCAAAGGGTATTTTTGCATATATTATTAATAACCAAACTGCCCCGGTATGAAGTTTAATTCAATACATTTATCAGGCAATAAAGCTAATTTTGAAGTCTTGATATCATTAAGTATCAAAAACTGTAATCGATTTGACATTAATAGTGAAATTCAAAGCTTTCATTATATTTAATTTGTACGGACACACAGGATAAGTAAAAGTATTTGTAACTTTTCTTAATGTAATTTTTAATGTAACTTCTTCAACATAGACCTTGTTAAACATCCCAACAACTCGAAACAACTTAAAAAACTGTGCAGTGAAAATGATTTTGCTA